>CAKAOH010014036.1:135366-179558 GCA_916701665.1 Sebastiscus tertius | reverse complement strand
AGTTAAAAAAAGGAAAAAAAGAATATATATCGACTTTTTTATTCGTATTTTTTATTCACACATATATATATAAGTCAAAAAAAAATATATATATATATATCATATAAAATAAAAGAAACAGGGCTGATCTCAAATTAATTTGTACATATCAAATAAAGAGAATAATTTACCATTACTGTCTCTTGATAACAAAAAACTGTATTTCCTAACATTCTGATAGTGACATGTGTAACGTCACCAAAACATGCCAGCAGCGCGCGAGGAGGCTGACTGCAGCACTTCTTCTTCCTCGAGGCGGCGGAGGTGACGAGAGCGCGCTCTGGCTCCGCGGCGGGGACGCGCACGGAGGACGCGGAGAGAGAGAGCGAGAGAGAGGGGGGAGGAAGTGGAAAAGGCGGAAGAAACGAGGACGTTGAATAAAACTTGCCAACTTCTAGCCTGACTGGCTAGAAAAACACACCGCTATAGAGGCTATGTTATAACAGAAGAACTGTACACAGATATTGATCCAGCTAACCCACCAACACACCTCACATTCAGTCAGTCCCGCTTGAACTCGACACACCACCGACACACGGGACTCCACGGTTCAAACAGACGTTAGCCGAACCGACCAACAGCCACCAACCAACCGTTAACCGTTACAAACTCACACTCAAAGTGCTGTTTACAACCAGCCAGTTCTACCAACACAACCAGCTCGCTGCTGCTGAGCTCTCAGCGGAGGACTGGTGTGGTTTTCATTCTCCTTTAAGTAGAAAGTTAACCGCGGGTTTGTTAGTGTGTGTTGGAGGAGGCGACGAGGCCTGCCGTCGAGGAGGAGGCTGCTGCTGCTGCATGGTGTGAGGAGAAGAAGACTGTTGCTGGAGAGGAGTGACTCACACTAAGCTAGCTTCAAAACATGTCGGCCCAGGCTCAGATGAGAGCCATGCTGGACCAGCTCATGGGGACGGGGAGAGACGGTGAGGACGGAGGGTGTGTGGTGGAGATGTATCTATATGTCTGGTTTGATCTGGACACACAGAGCAAGGCAGGAGTTAGTGTGGTTAGCATTAGCATGGGAGCTAATGCCAGTCAGTGAGGTGAGGCTAGCTAACATGAGGATAGCTAGCCGGCTAGCTACCTGTTGTGTTTGAGTTTGAGTGCACATGGCAAGTTAAAGTTGTTGCTAACATACCACCACAAAGAACATGTTTTTGATCATGTGCTGTTTTTCTGCCTGGCTCCAGATGTTGTCATTTTATCAGACTCTATCTGATTAGAGAGCAGCTAACTTTTTTTTTTTTAGGATTTATACTGGTGTAAGGTAACAGATGTGTGTGTGACTCATTTATAGCAAGTGCTGCAGTCTCACAGATCTACCATGTTTCTGACAAGTCAACATTATTTACATTAGCAGGGAAAGCTAACCACTGATATGCTGGTCTGTGACAGTGAGGCTAGCTAACATGAGGATAGAGCTAGCCGGCTAGCTACCTGTTGTGTTTGAGTTTGAGTGCACATGGCAAGTTAAGTTGTTGCTAACATACCCCACAGATAACATTTGAGCTGTGTATTTGATCATGGGTCATGGTCAGTGTGCTGGTTTCTTCTTGGCTCCAGATGTTGTCATTTTATCAGACTCAATCTGATTAGAGAGCAGCTAACTTTTTTTAGGATTTACTGGAAAGGTAACAGATGTGTGGGAAGTTAAGTTGTTTGCTAACATACCCTACCATACAAATAACATGTATTTTGATCATGTGCTGTTTTTCTTCCTGGCTCCAGATGTTGTCATTTTATCAGACTCTATCTGATTAGAGAGTAGCTAACTTTTTTAGGATTTATACTGGTGTAAGGTAACAGATGTGTGACTTATTCATGGCAAGTAAAGTTGTTTGCTAACATACCACCTCAAAAAACAAGTATTTGATCATGTGCTGTTTTTCTTCCTGGCTCTAGATGTTGTCATTTTATCAGACTCTATCTTAGAGAGCAGCTAACTTTTTTAGGATTTATACTGGTGTAAGGTAACAGATGATGTGTCTCATTCATGGCAAGTATAGTTGTTTGCTAACATACCACCACAAATAATATTTGAGCTGTGTATTTTTTATCATGGGTCAGTGTGCTGTTTTCTTCTTGCCACCAGATGTTGTCATTTTATCAGACTCTATATTAGAGAGCAGATAACTTTTTTTAGAATTTATACTGGTGTAAGGTAACAGATGTGTGGAACTCATTCATGGCAAGTTTAGTTGTTTGCTAACATACCACCACAAATAACAAGTATTTGATCATGTGCTGTTTGTCTTCCTGGCTCGAGATGTTGTCATTTTATCAGACTCTATCTGATTAGAGAGTAGCTAACTTTTTCAGGATTTATACTGGTGTAAGGTAACAGATGTGTGGGACTCATTCATGGCAAGTGCTGCAGTCTCAATGATCTACTACCATGTTTCTGACAAGTCAACATGTCTGTGGTTGTGTTAGCATTAGCAGGGAAGCTAACCCAATATACCAGTCTAACATGAGGATAGCTAGCCAGCTAGCTACCTGTTGTGTTTGAGTTTGAGTGCACATGGCAAGTTAAAGTTGTTGCTAACATACTCTACCATACAAATAACATGTATTTGATCATAGTTAGTGTGCTGTTTTCTTCTTGCCACCAGATGTTGTCATTTTATCAGACTCTATCTTAGAGAGCAGGTAACTTTTTTTTTTTAGGATATACTGGTGTAAGGTAACAGATGTGTGTGACTTATTCATGGCAAGTTAAGTTGTTGCTAACATTCCCCACAAATAACATTTGAGCTGTTTATTTTGACCATGTGCTGTTTTCTACTTGCTCCAGATGTTGTCACTTTATCAGACTCTGTCTTAGAGAGCAACTAACTTTTTTTAGGATTTATACTGGTGTAAGGTAACAGATATGTGGGACTCATTAATGGCACCTCAATGATCTTCTACCATGTTTCTGACAAGTCAACATGTTCTTTCTGCTCTTGTGTGTTTTCTATTTTTAAGGAGATACCATGAGGCAGAGAATCAAATTCACAGATGAGCGAGTCTGCAAAAGTCACCTTCTGGATTCATGTCCTCATGATATTCTGTCTGGCACCGTGAGTACAATGTTGTTTACACACACACACACACACACACACACACACACACACACACACACACACACACACACACACACACAAACACACACAAACACAAACACACATCTGTACACAGAAAGCATCTGTCATACACTGCAGACAGAAAGTATTAGGACAGCTGTTGTCATTGGTTTTGGGTCTTCTCCAGCACATAATGACACAATGTCAATATGCTTTCAGGGTGTACATTTATATTGTGTGAGCAGTGTTGGACACATCTGACCCCTCATTCAAATGTTTCACTGTCTCAGGATCAGATTGAAGGCAAAAAAGCTCTGATAATGAGAAGGGAAGTTAGCTACAGTAGGCCTGACATGGAATCAGTAGGAACAGTATCAAGGGTCAGCTACTGTTTGGGTCACAGACTGCAGCCAGATTTTGTCTGTAAAGAATTGAATGCAACTTTGAACTTGTCCAATTACTTTCTGTCCCCTCAAACTGTGAGTCTGTTAATAAAAAAAAAGTGCTTTTGTCTCCATATAGCATGGATGCGGTAAAGAAATAGAATCAGTGTCAAAGACCTGGCCTTGTAGCACTGATTCAAATGATACAACATTTACAGTCCCTAATGTGATGCCATTTAAAAACGCTCTAAGACAGGATGACATTTTAACATTAGGGAATTGCTGGCTCGACAAATCTCTCAAGATGAGTGAAATGATGAAGCGAGCACAAACACAGTACATGGATGTCTTTCTGATGTCTGCAGAGAATGGATCTGGGAGAGTGTATGAAAGTCCACGACTTGGCCCTCAGAGCAGACTACGAGATTGCCTCTAAAGAGCAGGAGTACTTCTTCGAACTTGATGTGAGTAGCAAACACACACACACACACACACACACACACACACACACACACACACACACACACACACACACACCATCACCATCACCATCATGTAAAGCTCTCGAGAAAGTAGTAGTCGTTTTCTATGATTCCACTGTACTCTGTCACTGAGTAATACAACTCTTTATATATTTTTGAGTTGTGGACAAAACACGACATTTAAGGACGTCCTCTTTGGCTTTGGGAAACACTGATACACATTTTTCACAATTTTTCTGACATTTTATTAATCGATTTATTGAGAAAATGATCGACAGTAAAAATAATCCTTAGTTACAGCCCTAGAGTTTATCCTCGCCCAAATCGAGAGTCTAAAGATCAGTGTTGTTGTATGATTTACAGATTGTAAAGCTGTCTGTGACTAGCCTAACGGTCTAATTTATATGTAAGACAAACTCTGACTTTCTACTTGTGCTACTCTCATTTCAGAGTTTGGTCTAAGTGGTACTGTTGAATTGTGTCAAAGAAGTTGGAGGTCTAATTTAAAGGATGATTGAGAGCAGATAAACTTTGTAGTCACACACTTAATAACAGGCAGAAACTGTGCATAATATATATATATATTTAGTACTTGCAATACATTTTAAATTAAGAATTCTACAATGTACTAAAGAAATTTCCAAAGAGTTTGTTGTTTAGGAATGTTTTGTAAAAAGAAAAAGAGGCATGCATATCAGATTTATCTTGAAAATAAGTTTTAATTTAAGTTTAATCTGGTAAATTAAATTTATATATTTTACACACACAAAAACTAATTTATCTCATGTGTTTGCTCGCAGGCTGCTGAACACCTTCAGTCTTTCATCGCTGACTGCGACCGCAGGACCGAGCTGGCCAAGAAGCGACTAGCCGAGACGCAGGATGAGATCAGCGCTGAAGTGGCTGCAAAGGTGATAAACTCACTGTTGCTAATAATGAGATTATCATCCGGTCTTTATGAATTCTGTGCTCTTTGTAACAGGGGAATAGTTAATCTCCTGGGAAAAAAACACATTCACACCATCTGGTTATCATGAATCTGAGCAAAGTTAAACAGCCTAGAGCTCATTTCCTTTTGTGTCTGTTTCTCCTGCTGTGAAAAGGCTGAACGTGTCCACGAGCTGAACGAAGAGATCGGGAAGCTGCTTGCCCGGGCAGAGCAGCTCGGGGGCGAGGGGAACGTAGACGAAGCCCAGCAACTGCTGGAAATGGTGGAGAAGACACGAGGCTTGAAGAAAGAAGCAGAGGTCAGAAAGTTGATAACTGCTTTGTTGTGACTAGTTTATTGTGTTAGAATAAATACATATTTTTACTTGCATGTCACCAACTAGACCTGAAATATTAGTTTCAAACCAGGTTTACTCGTCTAATACATTTATTAGTAATACATTTCATCAGTGACTCGTTAACGGTAACCAGAGGCAGTTAAACACACAATCTCTTCTCAAAATGGATAAGACGGATATCAATAATTTGAGTTGACAAAGAGCTTTTATTAGGTGTTGTAATTCCCTACAAAGCTTACGCTCAAGTCCAGACTCGATCATGTAGGAATGATGAAATACCAGCTAAAATATGTTGGTTTTTTTACAGTGTCTTTAGTGAATTTGCTCTAGAGTATCATAACCTTTTGTTTTTGTAGGATGTGTACAGAAATTCAATGCCAGCCTCCAGCTTTCAACAACAAAAACTACGGGTGTGCGAGGTGTGCTCTGCCTACTTGGGTCTTCACGACAACGATCGGCGTCTAGCTGACCACTTTGGGGGCAAACTGCACATCGGCTTCATTGAAATCCGCGAGAAGCTCGACAAGCTAAGGGTAAGGGGTGCACTGGAACGAGCACGTACAGAACTACTTTAATTTGAACGATTATTGTTCAGAAAGAAATTTCAGTTATGTTTCCATTATATGTGTTGTATAAACATAAAACAGAATCATCTGCTGGTATTTTTCAGTTTTGTGCTATTTTTGTTTCCTCCAGAAAGCAGTTGTAGAGAAACAAGAAAGAATGCGAACGAGAAGACGAGAGGAACGTGAAAGAGATGACGAGAGAGAGCGACAGTGGGAAGTGGAGCGAGAACGGGAAAGAGAGGGAGAAAGAGAGCGGGAACGAGAACGGGAAAGAGAGCGGGAATGGGAGAGAGAACGAGAACGGGAGAGGGAGCGTAGGAGGTAAGAAACAGTTCGAGTTCCATTGTAGGGATGTCACGAGAACTGATACTTGGGTACCAAGTCGATGCCGAAATTCTGAAAACGTGACGGTACTCGTTTTTCTACAGTACCACAGACACCGGGGATCGGGGTTCAAGACTAACAGCATCGCTGTTGTCCCGGGGACAGTAGGAAATATCCTGATAATACTACATTGTGAACAACAAAACTGTGTTGAAATCAGCAGGAAGGGAGCCAGTAACGTTAGCTGTAAGCAGCTGGAGGGCAGCACAGTCCTGCTTGGCTAAATAACGGAACTTACAGCTAACGTGCGCAGGTTGCATTGAGTTACATTATGATGCATTCAATCTCTATTGAGTAAAAAATGATTGACGATATTGGCCGAAGGTAAACCATAACATTATCATTGATGCAGTCTTGTAAAATGTAGTTTGCCGAGGTGGATCATCAGGGATTAATAATACATTCACAAAAAAACAGTATACAAACGATAATGAAGGAGTGTATGTTGAAGTACATAGGGTTTATTGTTTTGTTTTTTCAAAATCGTGGAATTTCACTGTTAACGGTATCGACTACTAAATTTCCGGTATCGTGACATCCCTACTCCGTTGTTACTGAGTACAACGAAAAAGTTCAGTGGTACATCTGGAAACTGTCTGATTTGTGTTTCTGTCTTAGGTCGAGATCTAGAAGTGGAGAACGATACAGGTATGTCTGCTTCGACCAGAATCACTTTATAAGTTTTGTCTGTCAGAGTGACTTATAATTTCACACTTTAGCTGAAAAAACTTCTCACACATTCAACATTTGTGTAAACTCCACACAAGATCAGACATGTAGTGTTTTTGTATCGTAGTTTTAGCCATGATGTGGTTTTATTAAGAATACAGTCTTACATTATATGAAGTACTTTGAGCAATACAAAAATATTAACACAAGGTTGTAATGGTATACAAAGCTAGTTATGATACAGCAGTCTCGATATATTTGATATTTCAGAGGTCGACACAGGTCTGATGCATGAGTTGTAACGGCACACGTTATGTAGTTTGAGTAGAAGCTGTTGAAGTAAAAGCTGTGAACATTAATTTAGTAATGTAATGAGG
Source organism: Sebastiscus tertius (assembly GCA_916701665.1). Lineage (NCBI taxonomy): Eukaryota > Metazoa > Chordata > Actinopteri > Perciformes > Sebastidae > Sebastiscus > Sebastiscus tertius. Next base: position 172,307 of record CAKAOH010014036.1, on the reverse strand, counting down.
CTGCTGTTCAGATTCATACAAAAAAATAATGCACCCATTTGGTTAATCAGAAGTGAGTATTGTCTGTGGTAATAGTGTTACTGGGGTATCAGTTATGAAAATGGTCACAGTAGAGGAACTGAAAGAAAAAAACTTCTGGTTTACTTTGCCTGAAATTAAGACCTCCAACATCACACATAAATATTATAATTATATTAAATAAAACTTAATCTGAAAAAGAGCAGCAGTGCTATGTCACACAGCAAATGCCTTGAAAACTGACTGATTGTGTTGGCCGTCATCTACCAACTAAATTGATTACAAGACAAGATGACCAGGATGCATCAGTATAAAGCTTTGATCTAGAATCTAGCTTATAGCAGTGTAGCCTACCTTTTTTTTGTTTTGTTTTTCTTAAACCTTAAAATCTGTTTTTCTCTATAAACTAATTTATCTAGGGACGGAGGCACTTCGACTTCATCCTCTCATCGTTCAAGACGCCACCGTTCATCTCGTTCCAGAGAAGAAGGTGGTGGTGGAGGTGGAGCTGGAACTGGAGGTGGGGGTGGAGGTGGAGGAGGCGGTGGCGGTGGAGATCGGGACCGGGATCGGGAGAGAGAGAGGAAACATCGACACAAGGAGAGGCACCGCTCACGCTCCCACTCTCACAGGCGCAAAAGGAAGAGGTGTGACTTTTTAATCCATCACAGAAACTTAACATAAAGCATCATCAGGACAGGATGAGTGATCTGAGAGCGGACCTCCTTAACTAATATTAAACTCATTATGTAACCAGTGATTATATATCAGCTGTCACATTCGTTCACAACACATGAACCAAGTGATGCAATCATGAGGAAGTGATGAAGTTGGTTGGATACAGCAGAGTCAACTGATGTTAATATTTTAAGAGATTCACATAACATGCAAAGCAAAATGGAATCAGCTGCAAGCAGGACTCTGATCAGGGGCTTATAAATTAATTTGTTGCTGAAACAATCGATTAATCAGTTGATCATCAGAATATTAATCAACAGCTGTTTACATAATCGATGAATCCTTAAGGTCATCTCAACAGTCACTGGTTCCAGCTATTCAAATGGGAGGATTTGTGGCTTTTCTCTGTATTTATCATTTTAGAGCTGCATAATTAATTGATTAGTTGTCAACTACTAAATTAATAGTCAACTATTTGGATAATTGATTAATCGGTTTGAGTAATTTTATAAGGAACAAAAGTGTAAATTCTCTGATTCCAGCATCTTAAATGTGAATATTTTCTGGTTTCTTTACTCCTCTATGACAGTAAACTGAAGAACCTATTCAACAGATTAATCAACAGTGAAAATATTTGTTAGTTGCAGCCCTATATCATTTCTAATTTTATCATTATTATTGAAACTGAATATCTTTAAGTTTTAGACTGTTTGGACCGAAAAGCAATTTGAATATGTCCCTCTGTCCAATTATAAATTGTGCATTTTTCCACAAATCTCTGCTATTTATTAGAACTAAATAATCAATTAAGTACACAAATATTCCACAGATTAATCAATAGTTAAAATAATCATAGCTCAGCTTTAGATTAATTTATAAATGAATCTAATAACTAATTTTATCAACACTACTGTAGTGCTAACGCAACAGCCACCGACTAGCATCCAAAAATTAAAAATATAGTTTTACAATATAGTTGAATATGGACATGTAAGGAGCATTATCATGAGCTCCTTATTTTTGTTGCACTGAAAATATATCCAGTTTTCACAAATTGAACTTTTACTGGTTACTTTTACTGACTTGCTCCCAGATAGTTAGAACCATCTTTCTAGATGTGGACAATAACTCTTAGCTTTCCATCCCCGTCGCAAAAACAAAATGTCAAACTCAAATCAAGGACATCAGGTCCTCGATCTTGTGCTGGAAGCGTACTATTCATAATGATGATCATCAATCTGTGGCTGATTGTTGTTTTTCCTCAGGTCCTCCAGAGAGAGATCATCTACCACTCGCGACAGAGAGCCCTCGCCGTCCCAGGAGAGGTGTAGAGAGGGTGCAGCAGGAGAGGGGTGGCGTGAGGACAGGCCGGAGTGCGGAGACTGGGAGGACAGGCAGGACAGGCAGAAGTCCCCCTCCGCGGACACAGCCAGGGGCAGGGAACGAGAGAGATCCCTGTCGTTCGAGCGAGACCGGCGCTCCAGCTCCGAGGAGCGAGAGTCCGGGGAGATATGAACAGGAGTGGACGCCTCCAAAGTCTTTGATTTGGATATATTAATTACTAAAAGGAGCATGGAGAGACGAGTGTGTGTTGGTGCGAATGAGTGTGTCGGCTTTGTATGTGTGTTCATGTTAAAAGTGGTACATTAACGGGGGTGGATGGTGCAAACTTAACATAGGGGATGAGGGAACAACTTCAGCGGTGGCGGTCAAGGAAAACATGCAAAACCTACTTTTATAAGACTGAATTGTGAGGCTGGAAAACAGTACGGTCATTTTTTATGCCATCTTGTCGATCTTATGTACAGTTGTTTTGACAGTGATGAGACAGCAGTCCTTCTTTTGAGTCTGTTTTTATTTTACTCACATAAAGTGCTGTTATTTTTTTATCTTTAGTGTGACCTTCAGTGTTAACTGCTTTTCCTCTTCCATTAGGAATCAATTCGTTTCAGTAGCTGTGGATTCATTTACTCGGGTTGGACTCATTAATGTGGCATCCCTTGCAGTCATGTTTGAAATGAGCTGTGAACGACTGAAGGCACTTCTGATGTTTGTGTTTTATTTGCTGCCATAACAATCTCATTTGGGAAATCCGACACACATCCCCGAGCCCGCCTTTAATCCAGGATGCAGTGATGAGCTCGTATTTTGAAAATAAACTCACTTGTCCCCCCCTGAAAGAAGTCATCCAAATATTTCCACTCAGTTCCTGACATGTGAATGCATATAGATGACGTTCATATTTACATACCGACACTTAAAAGACCCAGGGACTTGTGTCCTGTTTGCTGTGATACAACCTGGATGTACTGGGGAAAATCTACTTTGCTGTGCCACCATTAAGTGAATAAAATGTTCTGCTTCTATTCAAATACAGTGTGTTTATACAAATGTCTCTTTAACTTCGCCTCCTCTTTATGCATACAGTTCGGACAAATTAAGCATCTTATTATTTTAGCTTTATTGATGTCGGTTTTGGCTTGTTGGCCATTTAGTTTTATAAAAAAAGTTGTCCTGATAAGACCAGAAGATTGATCCCAAGTAAAAATAGCAATACCATGGGGTAAAAAATACTCTATTATAAGTAAAAGTCCTGCATTCAGAAGAAAGTAAAAGTAAGTAAAAATACAAAAGTATTAGAATCACAATGATCTGTATTGTCATACTCGGGTACGTAAGTAAAAGTCCTGCATTCAAAACTTTACTAATGTAAAAATACAAAAGTGTTAATACTAAAAAAGTACCAAATGTATAGGTACTCGTGCAGAACAGTCCATTTCAGAATAATATATTTATTATAGGATTATAATTATTGATGTGTTATGAAAGCATCACTAATGTTGCAGCTGGTAAAGGTGGGGCTAAATACTTTACATACTGCCAGGTGGCTTAATATCCATGAAAATACATCAAAATGCATTAGTTGATTTTATTTTGCATTAATAATATGAATCTGTGGTAAGTAGCTAGTAAGTAAAACTGTCAAAATAAATGCAGTGAATTCAAAAGTGCAATATTTGCCTCCAAGATGTAAGATAAGATAAGATATTCCTTTATTAGTCCCGCAGTGCTCCCCACTGCGAGACTAATGTGTACAGCAGCAAAGGGGATAGTGCAAAAAACAAGATGCATCAGCTAACACAGTAAAAAAACAGCTAAACAAAGTGTAACAAAATATGAACCATTTAAATAGAAAGAAGTATAAAAATAGGAGCAGTATATACAGTATTGGCAATAAACACTATTAACAGACTATTAACAAAATTGCACAAGTGGAAAATGATACTGCACAGTGATATGATCCAGGTTATAGTCAGTTTTAAGTGTAAGTGGTCTACTGGGAGCAGTGCTGGTTGTGGAGTCTAACAGCTGCAGGAAGTGTAGAAGTAAAGCTTAAAGTACATAAAAATGGAAAATAAAAAGTACAAGTATCTCAAAATTGTACTTAAGTACAGTTGCTGTTGTGACTCCTTGTGGAGAGGAAGACCAGCTACATTCAAGTCAAAAGCACAATCTGTACTCAAGACACCCAGCAGCCTGTAGGGGGCAGTAAACAGCTGCTTTTGAAGGGAAAACGTCACGACGTCAACTGAGAGAAAGCGTCACGACGTCAACTGCCAATATTTGGGAAAACGTCATGACGTCAGACGTACTTTCGGAAAAGAAGCGCGGCGAGTGATTATGAATGAAAACAACTGAACTGACCAGAGACTGGATTATTAGTTTACTACATTTATGAACCGGGGAGGCTGTTTAAAGTGTTTATATGAGGATGTCGCTGCTGAAGCCGTTTAGTAAGCTGCCTGGTTTGAACACAACGAGCATCTTGGTGAGTTTGTGCCTCATTATTAACTGTTGACAGTCTGTTTTAGCTGCTCTCAGGATGAGTATGAAGCTGCTTGAGCATTTATTCCATATCCTTGATATCAGACATCAGTGTCCTCCACTAGTTCGGTCTTTGTCAGCACTAGTTGGACATTTGATCGCACTAGTTGGCAAATTTTGTCTTACTAGTTGAACAAAAACTCTTACTATTCACTGTTTTTCAGCAACTAGTGGCACTTAAAGGACATATTCACCTCACTAGTTAACTAGTAAGGTAAAAAAAAAAGACCTTCACTAGTGCAACTAGTGGACATTTTGTCCTTTACTAGTTAACTTGTAAACATTTTGAGCCTCACTAGTTACCTAGTAAGGTCAAAATGCTTTAACTAGTTAACTAGTGAGGTCAAAAAGGCTTTAACTAGTTAACTAGTGAGGTCAAAAAGGCTTTAACTAGTTAACTAGTGAGGTCAAAAGGCTTTAACTAGTGAGCATTTTGAGCCTCACTAGTTAACTAGTGCAGAAAATTGTAGGTCACTAGTTAACTAGTGAATTACTACTAAATTTAGGCTACTGTGTTGTACTAGATGTAGTATTCTTTTATACAATTTTTTTTATGGCAGTGTTATAGTGCTAAGTGTTATGATCCAGTTTTGTGCTGACCTGGAGTGTTTTCCCTGCAGCTGGTGGAGAGTGAGGAGCAGTTTCAGCAGAGTTTAGCAGACGCTCTGATGGAGGAGACCGCCGTCACTGTGAATGTGTGAGTACTGCTTGGTCCTTATAAACTGCTGAGGTCAGCTGAGCTGTGCGTTAGAGGAAATGGTCATTAAGCACCCAACTGGAAACACCATCTGCTATTGGAACTACAGATTTGTATGTTATTTATTGTATATATACTATGTTTAACCAATGCAATTGTACCAATTTATGTACTAACAACTGAGGGTTCAGCTCAAGACTGACAGAATTACCACCTCTGTTTGCTATATATCTGTGACCATATTCAGTCTGACAATAATGTTTATTGTACCCATCAGGAGACTAGCGAAGAGTCTGCCTCTGCCCATGGAGAATGAGGAGAGCCGTCCGAGGATAGACCTGGTGGTGTTCATCATCAACCTGACCTCAGAGCTCAGGTATCTTTCAAATCCTTATATTTAAATTATATGTATAAATATCTACTCTGTATTGTAGTTTTAGTTTGCCTCAGTGAAACTCAGTGAATTCTGCCTGTATGTCAAATAAGTCTCTCAGTCACAGGTGTATTTTTTGCACTAAGAATTATTTTGCCTTTTTCTTAAAGGGTAACTAATGTATTTTTCAACTTGGACCCTATTTTCCCATGTTTTTTTTGTTTAACTAAAGTGACAATTTTTTTAATTGGTCCAGTATTCCACTATTCCACCGTTGTTTTCCATGAGCAGTTGCCGTCTACAGCGCTCTCCCTCAATACTGGACCAGTTTCAGAAATTGTTGTCCCTATCAGTCAGTTAGACACAAACACATGTCCAGGTTGAAAAATACCGAAGTTACCCTTTAAACCGCACACATATATACGTGTAAAACGTACCCCATCTGTTATTTGATTATTAGATAAATTTGAAATCAGTAGCATGGCATCCACTGCTTTGTTAACTAGAACTATCCAGTGCTTCTTGATTATTTTGTTTTAAAATCAAAATGTGAAGTCAACACAGACTTTTATACTAGTATTAAACTGCCTAAGGCCTGACTCTATCATCATGTAGAAAATAATTTCTCTAGCATGGTTTGGTCTATGTATTTTATCAGTTATAATTACTGTGCTCTCTAAATATTATTAAAATGTTAAAATATATGCTATAATAGTTAATTGTGTGACATGTAATAATTTGTTTTGTCACAGTTTCCAGTCAGCAGAAGCTTCCCTGAAATACCTGGATCCTGGATATTTCCTTGGAAAAGTCTGCTTCATGGTCACTAATGGTACGGCAACGAGTTCAATTCTTTAAGTATTTGTTTGCCCTTGAATCACATGAAGGACAGAACGGGAGCAAAAGGGATGAAATGGAGCATAAATTCTCTGAGATGGATAATTTGTCACTATTTATGTGCCACATCCCTCCCTATATTGTTGGAAAATGACTTTTAGCTCAGCTTCTCTATGTCTCTCTCTCTGACTGGCTGCCCTCTTATGAATTTGTCTCTTGTAGCTCGTAACGCCTTGGTCCCCATAAAGCGCCTGGACGCTGTCAGAAAGCTGGCTGCATCGCTGCACTGCCCCTTGCTGTTTGCAGAGGATCAGGTTTGTATCAATTTGTCAAAACATTGAGGATGGTTTAAGCCTAAGACATCCTTTCAGAGACACAGTAATGTGTAGCACGTAGCATGAGAGAAGACATATATTTTTGCTATTGATGGCCACAGTGGAAATGGGTTATCTGCAGGTCTTGAAAAGTCTATCTATGGTGTGTTTCTGTGTGTCTTTAAAAGCAGCCTTGTGTGATGTTCTTCCCTCCAGACACCAGATGATGTGGCCAAAGCTACAGAGAGGCTGCTGACCATCCTGAAGGTGGCAGGCGGCCTTGTTCCCATGGCTACGGCTCTCTACCTGTCCAACCTGACTCGCTGCACTGTGCCCCCAGACATCGACCAGCCGAGCTTCGATTAGTTCTCGTGGCTGTTTTCTCCGGAGGCTAGTCTTGTCTGACTTTTTCATCTATATGATTATTTGTAGTTTTACATTACTGCATATTGCATTCGTCAGTAGTATGTAGTAAGCGGTTATGGATACAGCCGTTGTTCATGCTGGCACACTGTCATGGCTCACTGGGACACTTGAATAGAACAGAGCCATCATTAATGTTATTACTAACACCTGTGCTGTTCCTGCTATGGCGAATCAAAAGGCCTCTCTGCAACAAATGATCATCTAAACTCTGTTCAGTTTTTGACTGTTTGACATGAAGCAGAGTATTTTAACCGATACAGTGACCTTTTGAACTGTAACTGTAACAGTCATCTAATGGACTTGCTTATAGCTACATTTCTTTGTGTATAATTCATCAATTAAAGACTCATAGTGCACCCACACAGGTGATGTTGATGATTTTGGCTGATTAGATCTCTTCTCTGGACTGCGTGGGTGTTTACAGTCTGTCTCCCTCACTGACTGCACAGCTCCGCTCACCTTCAACCTAAACAGAGGTCTAATCAGCCGGACTGAAAACACCTGTGTGTGTGTTCAGGGCCTTTACAGTATATACTGTGCTATCAGTGGTATCAACAAATATCAGTCTGCTCGTTGTTGTATATCGGGGCCAATAAGGACATGATGCTGCTCAGCTTCATTCAGAATATTTCCGTATTGCATAGTGTATATAAATATAATACAGTACAATGATTTCTATGTATATAGTGTGTGTTTGTTTATGGTTCACAGACATTTGAACTTTCTACTGGATGCTTTTAACAGGAGTGTCAATACAAGGAAATTAAAGATGTCTATGATCAATAAAAGCAGGACTGACTGATCATTTATCTTGTTTATAAAACTTTGAATTGAAGAAAGTTATATTTATGGATTTTTTTTTTTCTTGGATGACTGAATGTTATATCTACCGGCTGCCCCTGAGCAAGCTAATGAAAACACTATTATTTACATTTTTTTGTTTTATATGATTAATTTGGTCTCATGTTATGAAACTATTTAATTCACTATAGAAGTGAGTCCAGTGTGAGTTGTAAGAGTGACTATATTCTGATCATTGGTTTCATTATTCCTCAATGGTTATCTTCTTAACTGTAGTTGACAACTACATATCTGGCAACCAAACTATTTCCAGATGGAGGTCCCTGAAGCAAAATCTTATCAAGTGGGGGTCTGTGACCTAATGTGTCTCAATTTAGGGTTCCTTGGCACGAAAAAGGTTGTTTCAAGGATGTTTAAGTTACTTCAAACCTCAGTTGGACTAGTTAATGTGGAATTTCTTTTTAAAAATTTACCATATTGTGATGCTTGGACATTGCAAAATCAAAATAGTAATCATGGTAATAATAATAATGATTTCTTACCCAGTCCCACTCTCAACTGTAGCACCAGTGGAGAACCAAGCTAAAGAAACTAAAGGTTCATGATACAAAAAATATATTAAAATATCAGTTTCAATATTTTTCTTGAAAAAATCTAGAGTACATGTGGTCCCAGCCCTTTGACTAATACTCATTTAAAAGAATAAGAAATGTTTGTCACAGATTGGAGCCGAGTCCTCTGTCCTGTTGAATACCAGTAAGTGTTTGACCTCTGTTGGTCAGTCTTCAGAGGGAGGAGGAGAGCGGAGGGAGGCAGAGGTGTGTGTCCCCCCCCAGAGTGTGATCAGAGACTATGTGCCTGGTGTCACGTCTGCACACACAAAAACGCACTATTAATAGTTAGGTTATCATCATGGCAATTATCCGTCATCCAAACAAACATTGTTATGGCATCAAGTCAGAAACTTTAAGGACAACAAGGGGTCAGTGGGATGTGAAGGTCAATGATAACACCGATATCTTTCACCCACTTTTACGCATCTAAGTTATCTAGTTTTCTCTCAGAACACTTGAACTACAATATGCTGAAAGGTTATCATGGAATTTTTGCCCAATGATGCCAAAAAAGTTCTGCCTACTGAAGCTTTAATCACCGCCCACATCTTCGATGGCGCTCATTATCAGGTTAACCTCTCACCCCTGAATCCGAGGGACGCCAAAATAAACCTGAGGGGTCATGAGATGATTGAAGGGAATCATGTTTGTTTTTTTGTGTTTGTTTGATTTTTCCATGTGAAATTCTGGATCCTTTCACTTCTTTAGGCCTCTTATTTGAGATGTGTGAAGGAAAAATATCTCTTTGACCTGCACAAAACTCACAACTAATAGACAAAATGATGCCATCTGCGACGAGGGGTTGCAAGTAGACGCCGCTTTGATTTCAGGGGGTTACAAGTATAGATTAAAGCTGCAAGCAGCGATGAACGGACCCTCGCACCTTCCCGTGCATCGGGGGTACTGGCAGGACGGCGGTGGATGACGAGTCTTCAACAAAACTGTTCATAAGTTATGAACGGGGGCGGGGCTATGAGTCTAATTTGGCCGACACGCCACTGCGACGCCGTTCAACAAAAACACAGGGTTTTAATCCCCCAAAGGAGCTAAATTTTTCCGACAAGGGGGGCGCTGTCGAGCCATTTTGCAACACCCAAGCTTGAGACCCTTAAATTAACTTACAATTTTAAACCACATCTGCTGAATGTGCAAAGTTTAACAACTTTTTGAGCACCTTAAGGTGCTCGGGCCCTAATTAACATCACATTGAATGGCTTCATATAGGACTGTAATGTCACCTAAAAGATGAGCAGCAGCAGCGGGAGTCATGTCCACATTGGATCAGGTGACTGTCTAAAGATAATAAAGTGCATGAGGGTCTTTGGTGACATTGCTGTGTGAAACATTCAAGTGTTTTTTTATGTGTGTGTGTGTGTGTGCGTGTCCAGACACTTGACGTTAAGAGTTTTAGACTTGACCTGATTCCGATCTGGACCGTCAGATGCTGGATTGGCTTTCAGAGTACATATTTTAATGAAGTCACCCTTTATTATTTATAATGAGTAGCAATTAGTTTAAACAGAACTGATTTACAACTCTATTACCCTCGGAAATGTGACTAAGAAATAATGAGCAGAGTAGAGCAACAGATTTGTCATTGGTCATATATGAGAAGGGTTTACAGTTTGTTGTTAGTCAAGAATCCTGGACAAAAGATCAATCTCATTTAACTGAAATAAAAACATGTTTATTGCTGAGCAGCTACAGGGGTGGACATAATAGCATCATCAAACACAATCTAACACAATCATGCTGCAATGAATTACACATTATGTTTCCTATGAACTCTACAGTAATATCCAAGGCCATTTTCTGTTATCTGACGTTGGCATGACTTTGTGTGATATCAGCCGGTGAAGCCCAGCTCTTTGTAGTCCGCCTCAATGTCAGCGATAATGGTGGCCATCACGTTCCTCAGGGCTTGCTGCCCGGCGGCATCGAGTCCTGCCTTCTCCGCCATGACTTTAGCAATGACCTCTGTAATCAGCTGAAGAGAAAATACAGAGAAAAATCACATAAAACTGCTTTAAAATCAGGTTGGAGGACACAAAAGATGAGACACAACAGATGGGACTTCCAGTTTAAAAAGACTATCTGAGGATCGATCAAACCACTAAAACATTTCCTCATGTACATCCAGCTCACCTTGAAGTTATTAATGGCGATCTTGTGCTTGGTGGCGTGGCTTTTGGCCAGAGGTTTGAGGATGGCAGCGTGGGAGCCTTTAGCCTTCAGAAGCTCACCCAGTTTCTTCAGCACAGTGGCACCGTGGGCAGAAACATTCGGGTTGGCAGCCAGGTCACCCTGGGCGATGCCGGCAAACTTGGGGAACAGCTCCTGGGTGTCCGGGTGCTCTGTGAACAAACTGTGAAGATAACGCACTCAACCACTGAGCACACTGTCACGTACTCGCATTGTGAAATAAAACTGAATATAAAACATGATTAAACAGTTAAGGGAGGTTTCCAAAATACTTTCTACAGCGCTGCGAACCGCCTAGCCAACCGGAGAGAGTTATCTTATCTTGTCAGAGGCACTTACCGGGTCAGTACCAGGCCCCCATGTGTAGCATAGTCTGCCTCCACTGGACCCCAGTGCTTCAGCACCATGTCAAAGTCAGTCATGATCTGTGGAGATCAAGAAACGGATCACAAAAACACTGATTTGAGGAGTAAAACAGTTCCTGTCACAGTACACAAAAGTCTATCTATCAATCAATCTAAGACAAACAAAGTGGTCACATGATTACACCTGTTGTTCCAGTATTTCTTGTTTTGATCTGATTAGCCAGCAGCCATGGACCACTTATTTTAAGGACATGTCATAACTAGAAAAATACATTACCTCAGCTGCCAACTATCACACGGTAATGTCATATTTTCTCTTCAATATACAGTATTTTTCTTGTTTATAATAAGTCTAATGTGATGACCTTGGACTTTAAAAGCTGCTGTATTTCTTCAAAAACATTTCTCTGCATCCTGAATGTATGATAAATAACCAAAGAAGCATTATATGTCAAATTATAATCAAATTCTGCTTTAATTAACCCATTATTGTGTTTTTTTCCAGTTATATTTACTTTACTTTACATGGTGGTGCAGTGCTTAGCACTGGTGCCTCACAGCTAGAGGGTTGCAGGTTTGAATCCGGCTTGGGGCCCTTCTGTGTGGAGTTTGCATGTTCTCCCCGTGTTAACGTGGGTTTTCTCTGGGTACTCCGGTTTCCTCCCACAGTCCAAAGACATGCAGGTTAGGTTAATTGTTGACTCTAAATTGCCCGCAGGTGTGAAGGTGAGTGTGAATGGTTGTCTGTCTCTATGTGTCAGCCCTGCGATGGACTGGCGACCTGTCCAGGGTGTACCCCGCCTTCGCAGATGAGAGAGAGATTTACTTTTTTATCAGCTTTGTCCTCTGTAAGTATACCCTAAATCAACACATTTTTATCAATAAATTTAAATTATTCAAAGATTCAATCATAAAACAATTAAAAAAGACAGTACCAACCTGCAAAGATGTAGAATATCCTGTGTGATTAAACAAAATCTTTCTTTGCCTGACTTCCACCCTCAAAGCTGACTTTTTATACCCCCTCCCTCCCTCCTTCCTGTCACCAAATTATTCCAGCCCTCCCATCCACCTACCTCTCTCACCGCACGTCTCTTCACATCGTCTCTGATATGATCATGTGTCACTCTGGTGAATCTTTTTTATTTCCTGTTGCGCCTCACTGAGTCTTTATATGCCCAAAATATCATCTGATCTCTTCTGAATAAAGGAGATAAATCAAAAGTGTTGTGAAGTGGTTTGACTGTACTGGCTGTTACTATACCACTAGCTAAAACTAATGCAGTCTAATATAACAGTCCTGCAATACAATAAATCCTACTTTTAAAAAATTGTATTATGTATTATAATGTTTTTGTTGAAACCATTATAAAGAGCATAGTGTCAACTTTCTCAGTCAACTTGGAGGTTGTTGTAGTTTGTGGCGCTGTTGAATTGTTTTGTGTTAAAGACAAAGTGTATTGTTATGTTTTCATAAAGTTGTTTATAAATTCTGAAATGTGTAATATTTGAATTTCATGAATGCTCTACGTCCCTAGTTTGTGGCTGTAAAGTTTCATGAGGCTGTGATTATCCTAGAGGTCACCACAGGTCATTTTATACAGGGACGTCAAGTTTCATAAAATGCTCACTTTATGAAATGTCAACTATGGGGACTATTATCATTACACATGAACACAGTTCCATCAGAGTCTCAGCTTTACTGTGATACCCAATTCATATAATTCAAGGCTGTTTAGTGACCCCATGCAGGATTATTTAAATACACCACTTTAGAATAGGCAAAAAGAGGGGAGACTTGTGGGAGAACCCATTTTAATTCACCTATCTTGAGGTGAGAAGTTAAGGAACCCCTTTGAAAATCGCCATGCCAGTTTTCACTTGCTAAAACTTAGCCAAATGTTGGATCGTTATTTAGCCTTGTTCCTGACAAGCTGACATGACATAGTTGGTACTAATGGATTCCCAAGGTTTTTTATTTTCATATTATACCAGTATCTTCACTAGCTTTAAGACTACAGCCTCTTAAAGACAGTATTCAGGATCGCTGGCGTTCCCGCGGGAAAAAAAATTCCCAGTGTCCTTGAACACCTCGTTCTTTTCCATCTGCGCCACATTGGAATGGCGCCACTTCTGCTGTGAGTCCCGTCTGAGTTAAGTGTCTGTCTACAGCTGACTCTTTAACTGTAGCATTAACTCTTATACATAAACACAGAGGTTGAGTCTTTAGATCGATACTGAAGTGGTGTGATAACTGATAGAGACTTTTACACACTAGAGGACATACAGCCTCTAGGCAGCATTTCTGTTCCTATACTGTTAGCTAACGTTAGTAATGATACTAACGGTCACTAATGCTAACGTTAGCAATGATGCTAATGTTAGCAATGATGCTAATGTTAGCAATTATGCTCACGGTCGCTAATGCTAATGTTAGCAATTATGCTAATGTTAGCAATTATGCTAACGGTCGCTAATGCTAACTGTAGCTATTTTAACCAGCGACTAAAGCGTTTAACGTTTTTCTCCCCTCTATATAATAACTGTTGTCTTGTTCACTCTCTCTCTGTTACCCTAAAATAATGGTAAAGTTGGGAAAATGTAAAAAGCACATCTGTCATGTTGTTAATAGCAGCCAACTGTCTGCTAGTGGCCAGCTAATCCTTATAATAAAACTCTAGCGGTGTGTTCTAATCCGCGTACTTCTGTACTTACACTCACTATTTTGAGTGCATAAGTGCGTTCCAATTGGGAAGTACGGCAAAATGCAGTGCACTCAAAGTACCCGGATGTTGTACTCAAAACGGTCAGATCGTTGAGTGTGGAACGCTGGACACTTTCCACACTCAACTGCCTCCATCTTGGCTACGTAGTGGAAAGCGCGGAGCCACGATCACTATTCAAACATACGTAGATAACAGAATAAAACAATACAATACGTAAACATACCGGTGCATTTTCAGCCAACAGGAGGAGGAGGATACATCGTAGGCGTAGGCAACGACGTTGGAAACGTAATTTCCACTTGGCTTTCATTTTTTTCTTCAACAAAGCAGGCAGATATTTTGGCGGGTAGTTGACGGGTAGAACCTAAAGGAGGCAGCAGCGCAACACAAAGGAGGCCAGCGGCCGTAAAACCCAGAAGAAGAAGAAGATATTTTGGCAGGTAGCGAGCCGCGGTGAAATGTTGTGATTGTTATTTCCGGTCAGTGCGCCACAGAGTATTTGATTTGAGACGACCCTAACCCCGCTGAAATTTACGCACTACTCAAGTGAGTACAGAGTGCACAAAGTGCACTACATTGAAGTATACTTCTGGAAGTACGTGGATTGGAACATACCGTAGCTCTGTAGGCGCTTTTCACAGTAGCCATTTTGTCATAGCAGGCTAGACACTGGCGGAGTACTACATCACATTATTTATGGTCCCGTTCTAATTAGTGTGTCTCAGCTATTCAAAAACCTTAAAATATTACACATCTTTTATACACTATTGATATTATTCAACTTTTCAATGATATTCACAAAAAATAAACGCATTCCCACTTTTTCTACTATTCTTACTTCTTCTCCTTCCTCATACAGATTAAAGCCAGCAGTGCAATGTAGCATCAGCTATTCAAAAACCTTAAAATATTACACATCTTTTATAAATGATTGGTTTTATTCAACTTTTCAATGATATTCATACAAATTAAATCTATTCCCACTTTTCCAACTATTCCCACTACTTCACCTTCTTCTAACAACATTCGAGCCAGCATTACAGTGTAGCATCAGCTATTCACACCGCAATTTCTTCAGAAATTGCTTTTCTAGTTACCATTTCCTTATAGTTTGTGCATAGATAAATCAAAACAAAGCTTTATAAGTACATTTATTGCAGCGCCTCTCCATAGTTTTGGTACATGAATGACTTATACAAAAACACAGAAAGCCCTTTTGCAGTAAAGTATAACTGAAAGCGAGGAGATGTCAGTCTGACTTTGACTTTCTTTTTCTTCAGAGCTTGAGGCTGCACGGACTACTATGGAACAACATGTCCTGTGAGTCGTATGAATTGGATCTGCAAGTTCTGTACATTTTCTTCAGCTAACCAACGCAACATTGTAAGGCATTACAAGCTAAAACACAGACATTATAATAGGTCTTGTCCCTTGCCATGCATCTACAATGACTGTGTGTGCTCTTTTAAGACACAAGTTAAAAATCATTTGTTGAAACATGAATTAGTGGTTAATCAATCTCAGTCAGCTGTTGTTGCCCATGAATCTCAGTCCAATGTAGTAACTCATAGGCTAAAGTGTGAATTATGCGATTTGAGGCAAATGTTTTGGAGGTTAACCAAAATCCACATGTGCGGAATGTAAATGGTGTTAAAAGTGATTCTGTTTTGAACAAGTTGACTTACATGTATGTATTTCTGATAATTCATTAGGCCTGTTTGACTTTGACCAAGGTTTTACTACTTAAGTACTTCATGGTAACTATAATTGTTAACTGTACTATGTAGTACAACCATTGTTTTATGGCTTATTATAGATACAGAAAGGTGCCAAAGGGCAAGATATACAGATGCACACAACTGATAACATAATGCTGATGTCATGGTAGTAATAATGGATAGAAGTGATAGCTTTTTATACTTTATAAACTTAAAATGAAAGGGTCAGAAACAACCCAAATACACCCAAACTTTAATGATATTCAGCTATACTCCACCTCTTCAGGTGCAAATTAGAAGCTGTAAGGAACACATTTATCTTAAAACTGATGACTTGTGACTAAATACATTTTAAGTTATATTTTATCTCTGTATTCTAATCTGCAAGATTTTATGTCTTAGATTCTCATTTAGATTTTACTTGTGATTTTCTTTTATACATCGTTAATTAGCAATGGTGGGGGGAGCTTGAGACCCAAGATTTTCATAGATAATGAAATGTAATGTAATTATTGTGCATTTGAAACCAAACAACCTTCAGACCATGGAGCAGCTTCTTTATCAGGTGAGCTATCTGAATTCTGAGAAGTAAAGTGACTCTCAGACAGAAAAATTGAGGAAGAAAATGAAAAAGAATTGAAGAAAACACATGTGAACATGTCACAGTGTGAAGATTGAGATATTACTCACTTTTAACAATCCCAGTTTTTCGGCAGATGAGATTTATATAATTAATTTGTAAAATATTATATACATAAAATTATATGGCTTAAAAGAATACCCTCCTTTTATGTTATTACTACTTTTATATTTTTAAAAATACTGATTTTAAAACATATTTGACTATAATTGAAACGTAAAACTAAAACATTCTAAATTGGCAAAAATTAGATTGTTTAGACATTTCAAATTTATTCCAATTATTTGTTTTTTTAATTTTGTTTTTTTGGTTTTTTTTTTCCTTTCCTTATATTGTATTTGTTGTATAATTTATTCTATATTTATATTATTTTAATTCTGTAAAATATATTTGCATAATTGTAATAAAAAATCTGAACATATTTATAAATCTACTGTATCGAACTTTTGAATTAAATTGTATTTAAATAAATAAGTTCTGTGTGTATACTAGTGTGAAAGGTAAGTCCCGCCTCTTCTTAACGCTGATTGGTCTAGACAGTAGTTCAACATTTCCGTTTATCCAATAGGATCTTTAGGAAGCGTCACGTGACCTTTCAGCACCCGGAAGACCGGCATTGAGCTTCACCCTTCAAAAAAAGCTGCTAAAGTAAGGTTACTTAAACTCCAAGTTTTAAGATATTTTATTACTTTTACAGGTTTAAACTACATCCGTTGTTCAGCAGAGGTGTTCTCCAACATGTTGCAGGCTTTGAAAGGAGTCAGACACCTGCAGTCCAGTGCAATGAAACAAGCAGGTAACTAATATATATATCTCTGTATTAGGAAAGGATTAGGAGTGTTTGTTAGCTAACAGACTGTTTGACTGTTACAGACATGATAAAACTCGTGTGTAGCTACATGTAGATTGAATTGGAGGGTTTGGTAGTAGTTTTATACATGCTTTTGTGTGAGCTGCAGACTGAGGCAACTTCAAACTAACAATACAGGACACATAGTAGACACTGGTTAATGGGAATAGATACAGACTATTAAATCTGTGCAGAGACTTTATGTTTTCATAGATTTATTATTATTATGAGTGTCCAGTTTCAGAGCTCTCTATCCCGGTCCCATGGGGAGAGATCAAAGGGAAAGTCTGGGGTCCTGATAACGGTCGTCCTGTGCTGTGCCTGCACGGATGGGCTGACAACTGTGGCACATTCAACACCCTCATTCCCCTTCTACCCAAAGGTAATTGTTGTTCATGTCAAACCTAACACAGTTTTGGCGCTTTATACCTTAATTGTTAAGAGACTGTCAAACTCTCAATCACCGCCATTAAAACTGAAGGCTGAACCTTTCATCACTTTCTCTTCTTTAATTCATGTGAACACATACAGAAGTTATACATCAACGCTGCTCCTCTCTCTTTCTGGTTCAAGGTTCTTTATTTGTCTTATGTCAATTCCAGCAAAGCAGTCGTTGGTAATGAAAGTCTTTGGACTCAGTTTCCTTCAACGATGCTCATAATATAAGCATATAAAAAAGGGGAAATCCCACAAGTAAATGTAAAAGCAAAATGATAATCTAAGGCATAAAATAGTGCAGTTAAAATAAATATAACATATCCTTATCAAAATACAAATTCATTATCAATCCAGAATACCAATTTATTACTTACGTATTTAACTAGATTTTTCTAAAGCCTGAAAACAGAGCCATGAGGAGGTGCAGAAGTCTAGTTTTCTCTCAGAACGCTTGAATTAAAATATGCTGAAAGGTTATTATGGAATGTTTGCCCAATGATGCCAAAAACTTGTTAACCTACTGAAGCTTTAAAGAAATAATGTGACGATGACTTGTTGAGATTCGGCTCTTCTCTCTGTCCTTCCTCTCAGAGTACAAATATGTGGCGGTGGACCTGCCAGGTCATGGTTTGTCGTCACATCGTCATCCTGGAGCTTTCTACTCTTTTCCTTATTATGTGATGGACGTACGCAGAGTCATTGACGGTGTGTGAGTCCACTAATTCAAATCAAACATCAGTGTTTATTCAGGCGGTCAAGCTAGAGCTCTGTGGGGATGTAGTGTGTGCTGGGGCTCGGTGATAATTCATTGACTTTAGTGGGAAAATATCTTGATTATATGAACCAAAATGAATGATTCATAAAAGATTCTGATTATAAACTGAGAGTTATTTAGTTATTGAAGGGTTTTCATTTACAAATTTGAAGAGTTTTGCCTGATTAATGTGTAACAGGTGAACACAGTTTATTGCATCAATCAATAATTAATTAATAAATTCACTCTTGACCTTGAAAATAGTCATTTGACAAAAAAAAAATCTTAACTAAAGGTCCACTCACTAACTCTTTCTGGAGCTGTCAACCACATCTTAAAGGTTTTTTTTAGCAGATGACAAAGATGATGATGGCAACTGATCTCCATGACAAACAATAAAACTCTGAAGACTGCAGTTTTTAAGATTTTAAGTTTACATTTTCTTGTCAAATCAAAGATATTTTAGTGATTTTGCACACATGATCCATTAAAATATAAAAAAGACTGATTAATATTGTGATGTGTTTTAACTATATATCTATAGCTCTGGTGTATCTGTATTGCAGTTAAACCACAGTAGTGCCGTTGTCTTTCAACTAAGAAACAGTCTCAGTATTGTCTGTTATGAGATGCTGAACCTGGTTGATGATCTGTGAAATTCCTCCCACAGCTCTGCAGTGGAGCCAGTTCTCCATCATAGGCCACAGTATGGGTGAGTGCAGCTTTACAGCACAAGTACAGCAATTAAAATGTTTGTGGTTTGTTACATTTATATGCATTCTTTCTTTTTTTCCATTTCAGGTGGTAACGTTGCTGGAATGGTGAGTTACAGTGTCATGACGGGCTACTATTTATATTTACACTGACTGTAGAGACTGTATTTTGCTTTCCTGTGTGGTATTCAGTATTGTGTCTTCACAGTTCAGTGCTCTGTATCCAGAGATGGTGGATGGTGTCGTACTGCTGGACTCTTATGGATTCTTACCTACAGATCTGGTATTTCAACAGTTTATAAATCCCAGACTACAGTTACTACATGGCTGTAGTTTGTTGTTTAGTTAAGGGCGAAGAAAAATACAATGTACTTTGAAGTTGTGATGCAAAATATCATTACATTTATTTACAACCAGGCTTCAGAACATATTCATAAGTCCTCTCATATTGAGAATTTATTGTTATTTTAGGTTTTCCCCAGTCCACAGTCTTTTACTATAGAAGTAATCATTTAAAATCAGACCATAGAAGTTGGCTTTTTATTTCACATTTAACACCAAACTATCTGCACGACTACTAGTCACAAAAATGTCTCTTGGCAAACCTAAAGCCTCGAGCACAGACAGATTTAATAGAGATATTTTTCATGGCTTCCTGTCTCATCTGTAAGAAGAAAGCTGCTGTTCTTCAGTAATACAATTCTTAAAAATCACTAAATTTAGTTTCCTGAAAAAAGGCCTTAGAAGATATTAAAAAGTCTCAAGTGTTGATTTTGGCAAAAACTTAAAATAATTAATAAATAATTAATTGAATTAAATCTGTCATCATTATCTATTGTTATATACGGCAAAGAAGTACAGAGAAAAATCAATATAATAATAAATAATTCTAGGTCATATCGTCCATACTGGCTTTCCATCATATTTTGCCTGGTACGATCATGAAACGGGTATTAAATTGGGTTCAATGTGGTATTAAAAAGCTTTTGGTGAACCCTGCAGAACCCCTGACATCACTTTACTAAACATGCAGAGACGTAGGTACGAAGGAGAAGGAAAGATAAGTTGTTCAGCTATAAAGTTAAAATGTATTGTTTAAAAAAAAAAAAAAAAACAGTTGTCAAAGGAGCTCCCGCTAGGAGAGAACAACGTCTCTGGTGGCCTCCAGATAATCTGAGTTTTTGAGACATCTGATTTACACTAAAACACTGCAAAAGACTTCATAACAATGTCTAATGAATACTAGATTTCAAGTAAATGGAAGAAAAATATACAGGTTCAGTGTTGCCAGATTGGGCTGGTTTCCACCCATCTGGGGTACTTTTGATTAAGTTGTACAAAAACAACGTGTTGTGTCCACTCACTCGTATTATTGATTCTTTTAATTTGAGAAATATTTGATTGACATGAGTTGTATTCAATCGTCGTTAGGGAAAACGGAGGAACTGCTTACCTTGACGTCATCATCATTGACAGTCACATGGGACTTTGTATATTTGGTTGTCTGACTGCACTCTCTGTGGGTTGCGATAGCCTATTTATCGAACATTTTATCTTTAGTTATTTGATGCAGATATGAAGCTTTGTATGCTTATGATGTGTTTTCTGTTGCGCATGTAATGGTTTTACGATTTTACACCGGTTTCTGACAAGGTTTGATTGAATTGGGTTGGAAACCATCCATCTGATCTGGCAACACTGTACAGGTTGTTTAACATTTTGAAAGGCATCACATTTAAGTGAAGCTTTTAATCACCTGTGTGATTGAATCTGACACAGTTTTGTCCTTTGGGACGGTGCTAAGCATTCATATAATATTATTTGCCTGACTCCATAATATTTCACAAAGAGCTGTGCTGTACAACCCACTCCTGTCAGTAGTTTTGAATTGCGTCTCTCATCATTTATGTGTTTTCTTGCAGAAAGAAATGTCTAAAGTGATAAGGCAGGGAATCGATCAGATGGTTCAGTTTGAAAAACCAACGGAGGAGAAGAAGAGAAGAGTTTACTCGTATGAAAACGCAGTCGAGAGGTGTGACACTTTCTTATTTGTGTTTTAAAAAGACTACTGAACATTCACTCATCCAGTAATCGATCCCACCGGCTCCTCCGGTCACATGTCGAAGTGTCCTTGAGCAAGACACTTAACCCCAAACTGCCTCCATAGTCTACGCCATCGGTGTGTGAATGGATGAATTGGTGAATGCTGACATGTAGTGTAAAGCGCTTTGAGTGGTCGGAAGACTAGAAAAGCGCTGTAAATGCAAGTCCATTTACCATAAAAAAGCCTTTTATGTCTTGCAGGCTGTCGGCTGCAAACCCAACTCTGTCTGAACGGTCTGTGAGCATCCTGTTAGAGCGAGGTCTAGTTCAAGTTGAAGGAGGTACGTCATTATCTTCTTATATCTCATTATCTTTCTCGTCATGAACGCTCCACATAGAACAAAATTAGTTCTCTCTCTGAACACGTTTTTGCTCTTATGCTGAAAATATGATGTATTTCTCTCTTGCAGGTGTGGCGTTTACCCGAGACGTTCGTATTAATCTGGTAGGTTTTTGCTGAACTGCACCAACTCAACACTTTACCTTTTCATCCCTCCCACAGGTGTCGTATGCAGCCCATAAAACACATTTACAGTATTGTACATTGTATTGTTTTGTCTTTTGTTTTCAGAAAAATATCATGCGCATCAGTTTGGAGCAGAGTCTGGCATTCCAGTCGGCGATACAAGCCCCCGTTCTAGTTATTCTGTAAGTTATTCCTCCACCTCACACTTCCTTATTACATGTACTAATCTCACTAGTAAATTGTACCTCACTTAGTATGCATACAATCTTTTTCTTCTTTGTCTTTCCAGAGCAGAGGACGGCTTTGATAAAATGTATGCTGAACCAGATAACAAGTTTACATCAACGATCCGCCAGGCCTATAGGGACAGAAATGTGAGTGTGTTTTTACAGCGTGTTCCTGTTAAGTAGGTATGCTTTGCATTGTTGTGTTTATTTTTAGCTGCTAAGCCTCTATGTGTAATTGTGCCTAGTAGACAGACAGATGCAAAAAGTAGCTGCGTAGTACGAGCTCAATGTCTCAGAGGCAGCAGAAATCTTTTATAGCTGTGAACCTCAACGCTGACCTACATAATGGAGCTTGGTCAAGTGCTGCTGATGAGAGAGAGAGAGAGAGAGAGAGAGAGAGAGAGAGAGAGAGAGAGAGAGAGAGAGAGAGAGAGAGAGAGAGAGAGAGAGAATGTGCATCAACTCTCTGATGAGGATCTCTCTCTCAAAGTGAGCTGGTGACACAAAAAAAAATCAGCTGCTGTGCAACAAAAGAGAAGCTCGGGATGTCAGAATACTAAGTGGCTATAATCGATATTTCTATAAAAAAAAATGTGTCAAATGACTTTGTGAAAGGGGTCGTTGGTGGTAATGTGCAATATATCAATATTATATCGATATCGTAATATGAGACTAGATATCCTCTTAGATTTTGGAACGTAATATGGCATAAGTGTTGTCTTTTTCTGGTTTTACTGATGATAATTCATCAAAAATCTCATTGTGTAAATAGGATCTTTTTTTGAAAGCACCAATAGTCAACCCTACAATATCGTCGCAATATCGATATTAAGGTATTTGGTCAAAAATATCGGGATATTTGATTTTCTCCATAAATGATAAACCTACAGAGAATCATCACCTGAATCTGCAGCTCCCCTCAGCTTTACGCAGCTTTTATAGTTTTTCAGCTCCTTGTTTAGCTGTTGCAACCGTTCTGGTTCACTCTCACCGCTCTCATAGTGTCCTTTCAGTCACAGCAGGCAGCTATTTTCAGTGAGAAGGCTCTAAAAGCCTGCTGTACACTACCTACAACAAACGGCAGACACAGTTAGCGACGTGCTGGTGAACATAGTGGAACATTTAGCAGCCAAAGAGACAGATATTCCCCTCAGGAGTTGGTGGAGACCAAAACAGAGCTAAAAGAGAGTGAATATCGGACTCAGATTCATCACGTGACCGGAAACACGACTCTAAATGAATCCTAATGTTGCTCCATAACTGTTTGCTACCAAGTTTGCCATATCAACTGTAAAGGTGATGATATGTCATTGTTGTGTTCACAACTTGTTTCCGCTTCCCCCCAAATAAATCAGTTATTGCAGGTTAAAATGTTACATTTCACACTCGTCTAATTGTCTCTGTCTGTTTCTTTCAGCACACGGTGGTGAAAGTACCAGGCGATCATCATGTCCATCTGAATGATCCCGAAGTCGTTGCTTCACTTGTGTCTGACTTCCTGCAGACCAAAGTGTTGACACAGCCAGCATGACTTACTGACGGAAAGACCTCGAAGCTATAGCCAACACACAAAAAATATTTCAGTTTTGCCTTAAGTCATATTACACTGCTGATTTTTAATAACTTTTTTAAAAATTGTTTGTATTCATACTATACTGTTTACACTCACCTTTGGTGTTAAAATCTGTCGTCCAGCTATCGTAGCATCAACTAATGGAAAGAAACAGAGCAGCAAAAAAACAGCCAAAACAGATGTCATTAACAACCAGCTTCACTCGATCCAGTGAATTCATATGAAGTCTGTTGGTCAGATGTTTTCATACGGTGTTGTGTGTATCTGAACAGAAATGACAATGATGTAACGCATCACTTTACTTCACAAAGAAACAGTGATAAGTAACAGAGACATTTTCTCAAAAGTGTACTCCACCTATTTAGCATTGCACTCCTAAAACACAGCTGGACTCACGATTGACAGTTTAAAAAAATAAAAGGGATCAAAATCGATGCAGCAGAACCCGAGATATCATCTTTACTCTATTCCACTCGTTCTTCTTCCTTGTCAAACCCGGGCACCTACATTACCCACAATGCAACTTGACCACGGACAGTTCTTTTTGTTGAATGCTAACTTTGCCAGTAGGAATCAATGATGTTGGAGGTGTCCTGTCATGAACTGACGTGTTGGACAGGTACATTTTATTAAAAGTCGGGGTTATTTAAGCCTCTTGGTTTGATCTTCTAGGGACTACAAATGTCTCTAAGGCAAGACAAGTTTATAACGCATACATGGACACAGTTTCAAGTTTAAAAACAGACAAATCGCCATTTAAAAAGACATTTTTAGAAAAGTAACAACACCAGGATGAAAAGCACTCTTTCTCTGCCCTCTGGTTGAATGTTTCAAGTCTGTTTCACCTCTGACAGATGTGGTTGGGTGAGGTCAGAAGTCTCAACTCAAGGGCCACTAAATGGATTTCTTTGACCATAATCAGTATTTTATAATAACGATGTATCAAAATGACTAGGGCTGCTACTAACGATTATTTTTATTGTCGATTAATATGTTGATTATTTTCTTGAGTAGTTGTTTGGTCTATAAATGTCTGAAAATTGTGAAAATGCCAATCAGTGTTTCCCAAAGCCCAAGATGATATCCTCAAATGTCTTGTTTTGTCCACAACTCAAAGATATTCAGTTTACTGTCATAGAGGAGGAAAGAAACCAGAAAATATTCGCATTTAAGAAGCTTTAATCTGAGAATTTTAACTTTTTTTCTTAAAAGATTACTCAAATCGATTATCAGAACAGTTGACGATTAATTTAATAGTTGACAACTAACCGATTAATCGATGCCGCTCTACAGTAAAACAATAAACAATAAAAACAATGAGACATTTTCACCCCCTTGTGTTTGTCAATAGGGAGGACAAAAACATGAGAAAAACCTCTCATAATGTAGTCCAATGCAACACCTCCTTTACTTATGAGTTCACTAATAACATACAATTGAATTAACACATTTCCGACAATGTCAACAAAAACTCTATGGCTGAGTAGTTGTATTGGACTGCATTATATTGTACAGGTGATACATTTCTTGAGTTATTCAGGCTGCTGAACTCTCCTCTTTGCTTGTTGTCTTCCTGCTAACCTGCAGTACAGACTGCTGTGTGTATGCACACAGTATTTGTATCACCTCCAAGCTGCTGCCTTTGAGGGTTGTTTGAAATGCAATGTGGCAGGTCAGGCGTCTCAGAAGTCTGCTGCCTGTTGTTAATATTTTAGCAGTTGCACGACGTCTTCTGAAGTTTGTGCATCCTCATGTTTAATCTCAAAAGTTAGTGAGCTGTGAAGAAAAGAATACCCGAGTGCCAAAGTGAGAGCGGAGGATGAGTCTGGACTCACAACGTCTGTTACACAATATCTTGTTTACAGCTTGTTTTCAGTAATACAGCATTTAAATGTTTATTTTGGAGGATTATCCGTTGGAAACTGCAAATCCTTAAATCTTAATAATTTAATCTTTGACCATTTTAATGTAGACCATCATCATCTTTTGTATGGTTGTTTTTTCTGTGATCTAATTTTGAATATTAAAAGCATTTTAATGTATTTTACAGGCTAACTGGTGTCAATATTTTCTCTGAAATGTTATTGTTGCACCTTTGTTTTCCAGGTAAACTATAATCTAAATAAAAAAATATATATTTGCATTGGATAATAGCCAAAGCTCCAGATTCAAAAGGCTGGGTAAATGCAGACAGAGATACTTCCTAAAAGACTAATGGCAGTTTGGAAGATGAACCTCTCCATGGGAAAAATAGCCACAGGTGACAACATCTGTCCACTGAAACCTGCGGTGCTTGGTATTTCCTCAACTGATCTCAACATGGCTGCCGGGTCACAAACTTTCTCATTTTACAGCTAAACAGTACACTTCAAGATGTTTCTGAAAACATTTGAGGTGAGAAATAGGCATTACAGGAACAGAATATTGATTCATATTTGATCAGCGCTGCCTGGTTTGACTGTTTGATCGGAGTTCGCAAGTGATTGACAGCTGCTCAGAGACAGCAAGGCTCCAGCTCGGCTCTGATTGGTTGTTTTCCTCCAGTCTGTGAAATCTTGCAGATGCCATTAGGAGCACCAGAGGACACAGAGAAACATGATTTATTTTTTTTCAGATTTCCTGTCTCATGCACTACTGTCAGGATATAGTGACCGTTTTATAGGAATAACTTTTTTTAATCATATTTGCTCCATTTCTACCCACTGCAGCTTTAATTGTGTATCATTCAATCAGTGTTTCAAAAACCCAGTTAAAAAATGAAATGTTATTTGCCAGAAATGAGTTAACTCAAAGCATGACATAACATATTTGAGAGGGCAGCTGTCTTCCATCGGCCACATCTGTTATCATCTATGATTGAAATTAGCCCCGTTTTGTCTTGTAGTCTATGCATCTTGAATTGCATAACAGTGTCACGCTTGTGACGTCAGTATTTGTAAAATTCTTGCAACGACCCTGCATGAAAAGTAATGTTTTATGCAGCTGCAGCTTTTTTGCCTGTTAAATTAAGTCTATGCTTGTTACCGAATGTCCTAATGGACGACAGTTTTGTAGGAGCGGTGCAGAAGAAATTATTTCAATGTAAAAGTACTAGAATTTGTAGGAAAGCTTTACACCCAGCAGTCAGTCAGTAGCACCATGCTGAATAAACCTTCCCTCGAGACAGAATTAATAATAGAATGAACACAAAGAAACCATAGCGCGCGTGTAAAATGACGCCTGTGTGTGTGTGTGTGTTTGTTAGTGAGGCATGTGAGTGTGGGGAAGTGGGGAAAAGGTGAGAGGACTCGGTGGTAGTAACCTTGGAGGAATGGCATAACAGCGTCAGCTTTATGTGTAACTGCAAGGCTGGGGAGGAAGAGCTGTTGGTGTTTATACTTATGCAATGTGGGCTGTGTCAAAATAGCTTGTTGGCGTCTTGGATTGACATGTCATTCAGTGCACCGTGCCCTTCCGTTTGCTTCCCATATTACTGGTTTTGAAGCTTGATGGGAAGCAAGTAGAACGTGATCAGCGTGTGTTGCGGTAGAAGCCTGTTCTTCTTGCATTCTCACATAGTTAGAAGTAAAAAAAAAAAAAAACGTCTGATTCTCATGCGCAGAACACACTTTGTTTAACAAAATGCACCAATTTCTGTTATTTTCATGAATGGCTGCAGGGTGGTGCATTTAGTCGGAGTGTAAATGCTGGATTATTGTAACAATGAGAGCTGTGACTTGGTTGTTTGGTGCCATGTGAGAGAGGCAGGCTAAAGGTGGTGTGAGAATGAGGGCCTGTGGGTTTACTGAATTCCTATCCGCTGAGTGGAGCATTGGTTTCTGTCTAGACAAAGCTCAGTTGTCGGGGAGACCCGTGCACATCCAGGACTGCCCCGGGCTCCAGGAAGTATTGGTGGGAGAGAGTGGGCTCTTTTTTTTCTTCCTGCTCACTTTTTCTTGCTCGGGGGATTTCAACGAATGCAGTCTGAGAGCGGGTTTTTTTTTTGTTGTTGGTGGGAGTTTTTCTCCCATGATAGGGTGGAGACAGCTTGATGCATTTGTGCAGATATCAATGGCATGAAAATCTCTCCCACTCGGCAGGAAATAGCAGCCTGACCCACCTTGCATACAAAGCATTCACAGTTACAACACACACTCACTCACTTAGGAGAGGACACAATGTAGGATCCATCAAATTTGCGACTTTTTTTTATACCAAACCACAAAAGCAGGTCTCTGTTCATGGAGCTGCTCTGTGTGACTCTATTGTCTTTGAGTGGCTGCGTACAGCGAGATAAGGCAAAGACAGGCGGCGTGACGGCTCACACGGCGTCGGATCGGTGAGCAGACAGGGCTGACTAAGGGTTCATTAACTGTTAGTCTCAGATGTGCCTCGAGGGCTCTTTCCTGGAGACGAGTGCGCCGTTCCAGACGGTTTCTGGTCTTCAGAGGATTTGTAGTGATGACAGCAGATACAAAATATAGTCTGGAAAAAGACAGACTAAATAACACCACAGACACACTGTTCCATAAGTTCTGCATGCTTGTTGCCATATTTTGAAGAAGGGTCTACAAAGAGGAAAACTGTTCACCCATATAGGATGCAGAACCCTGTGCATGCAAACAGCCATTTGAAATTAGCCAAAGATTAGTTTTGGCCCTTTACTGTTTTGAATTTTATGCTAAATGCTAATGTCAGCATGCTCGCAATAACAATGCTAACATGCTGATGTTTAGCAGGTATAATGTTTGCCATTGACACCAACTTAGCTTAGTATGCTAACATTTGCTAATTAGCACTAAACACAAAGTACAGAGCTGAGGTTGATAGGAATGTCATTATTTTCTACAGGTATTTGGTCATAAACCATAAAGTAGTAGACAAATAAAAACATTTACCTGATGATGTTGCTAGATGAAAAGTCAAGAGATCACTAAATTATTACAGTTCATCCTGAGGGGGACATGAATCTGTGTAACACATTTCATGACAATGCATCCAATACAGTTGTCGAGACCAAGCGGGAACAACCGGTGCTGAGAAATGAAGCCATCGCGGAAGTCCCGAAACGGCAGTTCTTCGAATGGCCACTTGAGGCTGGCTTCAAAATT
The DNA here is from genome assembly GCA_916701665.1 of Sebastiscus tertius. Lineage (NCBI taxonomy): Eukaryota > Metazoa > Chordata > Actinopteri > Perciformes > Sebastidae > Sebastiscus > Sebastiscus tertius. The sequence continues at coordinate 143,799 of CAKAOH010014036.1, read as the reverse complement.
GAGTCAATCCCCACAGTCCCCATGTTAAAATGCCCAACGACCTATCATACCTTAACCATTTGAGGTCAATGCCTAACCTTAACTGTTTGAGGTCAATGCCTAACGTTAACCATTTCGCGAGAGTTTCCCAAATTGTGGGTTGCCTTCTAGAAACAAACCTAAGTTAGGCTGTGTCATCACTGCCAAGATGGCAATGGCCGGAGCCACCTACTTTGAGCTTCACAATGGCTCCTCAGAAACCTATAGGTGCCGTCACGGAGACTACGTCCATTTTTTATACAGTCTATGGTAGATACAATTCAAAGTGACTGTTCTGCGACAGGTTTGCACGATAACCCCCACCCACATTCATCTGTATGACAGCGCTTCTTCATTAGTAAAAGCAGCTGGTGGCACGTTGTGTTGCATCTGTCCGTCCAGATTTAGCTCCAGACATGGTGGAACATTTCCTTTGTGTCAGCTTTTCATTTCTCCTCTCTGCGTGTGTCAAACATAGACTGTATATCAGGGCTGTGTATTGGCAAGAATCTGGCGACACGATACGTATCATGACACTGGGGTAACGATTCAATATATTGAGATATATTGCGATACTGTAAGCAAGGCAATATGTTGCAATTTTTTAAATTATATTTTAGGATAACTGTCATAGTATAAAGAAGACAGTAAATAACAAAAATAACATTTATACTGCATGCAAAAAAACAGCATGGTTTTTGCACCAAACTGCATGTGATTATCATAAAGTGAGCATGTCTGTAAAGGGGAGACTCGTGGGTACCCATAGAACCCATTTTCATTCACATATCTTGAGGTCAGAGGTCAAGGAACCCTTTAAAGATGGCTATGACAGTTTTACCTCGCCAAAATTGAGCGCCAGTTTTATCTAGCCTCCTTTGAGAAAAGCCAGTATGTCATAGTTGGTACCAATGGATACATTATGTTTTCTAGTTTCATGTGATTCCTTCAATGTGTTTACCTTCACTCTAGCTTTAAAACTGAGGCCACTACGATAATCCAAAAGATCAAAGGGTAGCCGGGCCCGACAGGGGCTGTTGGATTTTTTAGAGGTTAATTAAAAATCGATACAGTGTTTTGGAGAATCAGTACTATTGTATATCGATATTTTCTTACACCCCTACTGTATATCAGAAGTGGACGGAGTCACAGTGACGTCACCCATTGGTTTGTGGAGTTTTGAAGCCTTGAGTTTTATCTGGCATCTTTGCCGTCGCCATCTAGGATTTTGGCAGTCGCCATCTTGGTTTTTTGCAACCAGAAGTGACACGAGAGGGTGGAGCTAAGTACAACCAAATGCTGAATAAGACATTTTTAAAAAATGTTACAATTAACTTTCATGAACTAAAAACACACTGTGAAAGGGTTAAAGTTCTAAGACGAAAACACAGACCCAGACCGGACAACACTGTGGGTGCAACCTGTCAATCACCAGGTAGCCACACCCTAAAGCCTTTATGGTCTATTCGACTCTAAATGGGACCATAATTTACTAAATGAATATCATGCTGTATTGAAGAAGACTTGAAACTAGCGATTGAGACCATAAACTCATGTTTACAATATTTACTGAGGTAATAAATCAAATGAGAAGTAGGCTCATTTTCTCATAGACTTCTATACAATCAGACTTCTTTTTGCAACCAGAGGAGTCGCCCCCTGCTGGCCATTAGAGAGAATGCAAGTTTAAGGCACTTCCGCATTTGCTTCACTTCTCTGACCCGGAGGTATCCCACTGGCGTCAAATCAAAGCAATATCTACTGTGTTGTTTTTGGAAAACAATCAAAGCAGAGCAGGGAAGAAACTCTGAGCACATGCATGATGATGTGTAGTATAGAAGAGAGTTGCACCTGGATCGGGGCTTTTTTAGCTGCTTGTCTTCCATTGACTTCCAAACACATTAAAGAAAACTTCAAAGAAAGCCCTAATCCATGGATGTTAACTATACCTCTCTGCAGGGTGTGTGCGTGAGGATAGATGAACTTATTTCTCACGGAATCAGAAGCACATTACTCAAAGCTTTGAACTTTTTGAAACGGCTGCGACTGTCTGCAGGTTGTGTGACCACACACACACACACACACACACACACTGACACACACACTCATTCAAAGGAGCCTGTTTTTCTGCACATGGGGCCCAGGTGGGAAGAAAGGACAGGATGACAGAAACCGGAGTGAGAATCTGTTGTCCTACAGCTGACCTCACCCTAGGCAAAAGGTGTTGCATGCCGATGCAGGGCTCAGAGGAAAGGTGTACAGTGGAGCCCAGAGAGAAACTCACAGCCGGTGACTCAACGGCTTGGAACCCTCATCATCGCAGCGCAAACACCAACGCCTCCTGCGTTTCTTTTCATGTTGGCTGACTTCACATAGTAGGCCTTCAAAGCTTTTTGGACAGCCCCAATGACGCCGTTCATTAATCGATGATGTCCCCGCGGATTGGAATGTTTCAGCGTTATTAGTCATGCAGTTTGTCTCCACCAAACTCGGCGGCAATACTGTGTGTTTGTCTCTCTTTGGGAGGCCTCTCTGTCTCTTTCCTCTGCACGCCTGACTGGCCAGTCTGGCTCCCAGATAGCATCAGGCTGCCTGAGATTAGCGCTCATGAGGGCGCAGTTAAACTTGTAAAAGCTCTGGTCTCCCGTCCCGGTGCCTCTGTGCTACACAATGCCAAATAGCAATCATGAGTGTGGCCCGACACTGATAGCCCGTCTGCATTGTCACCGTGCCTCTCAAATGTGCTTAAGCCCCAGAGCTTATTGCAGGGGCGGCCACAGATCCCAGCCCAGGAGCCTGCCGGTGCTGTTGTTGCCAGGCAGTTTAGCAGCAGTGTAACGGACAGATAATGGAGCTGCTCAGCGTCCCATGGACCAACATTTTAGGAACTGGACAGCTGATAACTAATCATTTAGGCTGCACCAAGCAGCCTGCCTTCTGTTTATCAGACACTTAGTAACACCTCTGTAATCTGTGAGCAAAAAGAACCTCGGTTTGTTTGTATGGTCTTTTATTGAGCTTTAAATGTAATAAATGCAAGGAGTTATTGAAGTTTATGTGTTCATTGATGGGAAGATATTAGGCCTGAGATGATATACATATGCCGATCTCCCAACTCGATACTATCACAATTCTTGAGTGCCGATTCAGTATGTATTGCGATATTGAAGTATTGCGATTTAGTATTACAATTTATTGCGTTTTTTTTAAACTTTTTTAACACTAGACCATGGGAAAAAGTTGAATCATGCACTTTTAGGGACATTTATTCCTACTATTTATTCCTCTGGGTGCAACAACAACTTTGCTCCGTGTTGCAAATGCAACACATACAGTAAGTTCCTATTTTTACAGGCGATCCCTCCTCCTCCCCAAGGTTTCCCCTCAACCCGAGTCTCGCGCTCTCATTGGCTGTAGCTCGTGGCCGGAGTCCCCGACAGGTCCAGATATTTAGCATGCAAGATATCTGGAATGGGTCTGCGAGGCATCGATGAGCATCGCCGAGCCTCTTGGCTCGTGTTTTTGAACAGTTCACACATGACGCTCGAACGATGTACAAGCAGCGAGCCAACGCTGATTTGCCTCTGATCTGGAGCTTTTGTTTGGGAGCTCCAAAAAATGTCGGGGAGTGGAAAATCAGGGCTGAAATCGTTTAGTGTGAACTATGCATTACTAGACTGAAATGAAGCATATCAATTCTGGCATTTAAAAAAAAAAACATATATAAAAAAATATTAGGGGAATCAATTATTAACCATCTCTCGGAGATATGTTAGATAATAAAGGAACACAGTTCATTGCATTTGTGGATTCTTTTTCAAGTTTGTCTTAAAACATTGCTGAAATGCCATCGTGTAGATTGAAATAGTTTTTATTCGCTGTATTTGTTTCTCCACCTGCAATTACCACTTATCGCCACAGGTGCCGCCAAAGAGAACGAAACAAATCTTTGAGATTGTAACTTTAATAAATGACATAAAATTGTTGTTGATAATTTTTCTGTCAATCGACTTAATCAATTAATCATTTCAGCTCCACTAATCTTTCGCAATATTTTATACGTAACTTTACCTACATTTGCCGTGTTGTGATATATTGATATTAGAAAATTATTGGCAATATCACCTAGAGACGTACAATACTTCTCAACTTTGCATGTACAAGTTTGAGTATTGTCCCACTGTTCAGTACACAAATGCACATTTAATCCTGTTGTGCTGTAGGTCTTAATCCAGTCGGTGTGAGTCACTTATTAGTGCATTGGTCGGGGCAGCAGATCAGAGCACCGTGCACACACAGTTACACACCACAGGGCAAGGACCTCTCTGTTGGCACTGTGGGAGCCCACCTGTGTAAAGCCCCACAGCCACATCAAAGAAATCACTCCGCTGTAATACTTCAAATATACTTCTATCAATGCTTTCAGTGTGCCACATGTTTATATTCAGCACACATAAATACACATGCTGGATGCAGACAGGCACGCCACAGCTGAAGGCATTGCAGACATTCCTTTGGCTGGAGGGATTTTAAAGGCTCAGTCCGCATAGGCTACAAAGAATTACACACCCTGCAGTGACAAATTACCCTGCTTGTTCATGTTTGTTTTCCTGGAATGAAGACTCTTTTCACTCATGCATTTGTGTGACTGAGGTGTTGATTCCAAAATACAATGAAATGGCAATTAGCTTAAAATATGTTTGGGCTATATATTTTCTTCATGCAGCTGCAGATTTTGCACGTTATTGATGTTCTGCTACAAGCTAAAGCTTTGACTGAAGAAAGAGTTTGTCACATATATGTTTATTGTAGTAGTTGTTTTCAGCAATAAATCAAAGCCTTGGGAAATACACATATTTGCTTTCTTGCCAAGAGTTAGATGAGAAGATTGATACCACCATGTCTGTTCGCTACATCCAGGAAACAGTTAGCTTAGCTTCACAGACTGGAAACATAGGAAGCAGCTAGACAGATTCATAACTTCTTACAGTTTGTTCTTTGTAGGGATTTAACAAGTGAGATGTGTTAATTGGTGAGCTTTATAGCTTCTGGTAGGCAGATTTCTTTCACCTTTGGGCAGAGCCAATCTAGCTGTTTCCTAGGGGTGGGAAAAAGGATTGATTCACCTATGTATCGCGATTTGTTTTGTACAATTTGGAAATCAATTTTTTTAATGCCAGAATCGATATATAGTATTTGCTTCATTTGAGTCTATACGGAGACAGAAGGAAGTTACCGCTTTTATTGTTATAGTCTGAGTAACGTGACGTCATATCTATTTTGTATCCGTCAACCAAAACAAATCGCAGCCAGTCGAAACGAGAAAAGTAGAAAACAGCGGAGGGTCCGCCTGGATACGACCTGCACCCTCACATGTTAAATTTATAGTGGTAAACACTACATATACAGTAGAGTATGGAAACACTTTGGGTTTCACATTGCCAGGAAAATCAGAGCTAGACATCACGGCTAAAGCTGCATGCTAACTCTGTCATGGACAGGAAACATTATCGTATTGCAGTAACGTGCGGTCAAGCCAGCCGTCACTCTCATCTCCATGGTCAAATCAGTCGACGCTACAACACAGTCTCTGACTACATACATGTTGAAAACCAAACATTTTTATGTAATAATTTAGATATTTTTAGTAAAAATCCCTAGAAGTGTATGATTCAACTTTCCCCCATGGTCTAGTGTTAAAAAAGTTAACAAAAATTGCAATAAATCGTGATATTGAATCTTGATACACGTAGAATTACAATACTTAAAAATCGCAACACATATCGAAATGGCACCCAAGTATTATGACAGTATCAAATCGGGAGATAGGTGTATCGTCCCAGCCCTACTGTCATCCTCTACTTCCAGAGAGATATTTTTCTCTGGCAAATGCTAGAATCTACTATACTGCATATAGGGGCAGCCTATTAGATCTAGATAGTCTGTGAGAATGTTATAATCCCTCCAAACCAGCAGGGTTACAGTAAAGCTGTCCAACATACTGCCCAGAATCAGAGGATTATTTTGAAATTCAGCACAGTTGAGGTTTACTTGATCAGACCGCTCCTTCAGAAGAGCTGCACAGCAGAGTCTGTGTGTGTTCCCACACCAGAGGGATGAATCAGTGCTGATGCAAGTGTGTGTTCCAGAGACCTGCCACATGTGGCACCTCTGGTCTGAGTCTCTGTGGAATATGCTGTGGCAGCTTTATTTCTATAGGATAGACATTTTTACTCATCTGTCTCGCTCATTTATTTTCTTACATCAGCTCTAGTGAAAGTTGCAATAAAAACATATGTAGGCTACATGTGCATATTTGCGACAGCCTGCTATCAATGTTAACCCCTTACCGGGGGTAGGTGTGGGGTACAGGGGGAGATAGTAGGTCAACAGTAGATGTCACACAGAAGTGGTGTACATCATCCGAAAGCTGGGAACCTGAAGATTAATTTGAGATGCAGCTCATGACTGTGTGTCAAGTTGTTCTAGTCATTATTAAAAAATAAAAATGAATTAATAATTTAAGTAATCAATTAAAATAGATTGTGGAAGTGTATAAGAGCATAGAACATGATGATATAAGTTTGTGATGGCCATTCCCATGCTTTATTATTAGGGCTGTGTGTTGGCAAGAATCTGGCGATACGATACGTATCACGATACGGGGTTACAATTCACTATATTGCGATATATTGCAGTACTGTAAGCAAGGCTGTATATTGCGATTTTTTAAATCTAATTTTAGGAAAACTGTCATAGTTCAAAGAACACACAACCATATGCATAAAATCTGAGTTAAAAAAGTACTTTTTTATGCAATCAGAACAATGGCATCTGCATTTGCATTCATAACAGTCCCTGTAACATCCAACATCAGAGCACTACTTTGAGAGGGCACATACTCTGTGAGGGAGCATCTCTTTGCAAATTAAATAAAGTATTGACTGAGTTGATCTTTGTATGTTAACTATTGATAAGAAATCAATACAGTCACAAAACAAAATAATGCAATACTCAATCATTTCGATATTTTTTTACACTCCTATCTGTTATGTCTCGCGTTGATATCATTTCTTACAAAGATTTGGTGCTACATTTTTTACCAATCAAGAATTGATCAAAAATTATCATTAATCCCTCAAAAATGCCACATTAAGACACTAAAACCTTGAGGAACGCCATAGAAAAAGCCATTCTGTGATTTGGTTTCAAAAACTTTTGACATTTGGAGATTTCTGCAAGAATTGCGTTTTTCAGCGATTGGATGTCGGGCACTGCTTAGACACCCCCTTATTGTCAATCTACCCAGGAAAGAGTGAGGTCAATTTTTAAAAAATGAATATGAAATGGATAGTATGGAGACTAACATCATCACACATGAATACAATTGGGCTCATTGGATCCACAATAGTCTCAGCTTTACAGTGCTACCAAATTTATGTAATTCTAAGACTGTTTAGGGACCCCAGTATGCAGAAATATTCAAACACACCATTTTAGAATAGGAGACAATAACACATTTGTACTGCAATAAAAAAAAACTGCATGGTTTCTGTATCTTCACTCTAGCTTGATAACTCGGAGTGGAGTTTTAAGAGGTTTAGGCTATACTTGCACAAAGCCAAATAGGTTGTTTCACTGCAACTTTTATCATCTAGTTACTGAAGGACAGATATAGATGATTGCTCACATTGCATTGTGATTACATTGTTCTTGGGCTAAATGCAATGCAGCAATAGTGTATAAGCAAACAATGTGACAAGTATTACATTTAATAAAAATGTATCTTTCAATTTTATCTTTGCACTGTTGTATCTTTCAAAACATAAAAGTCAGTATCAGCCATGGTCAAGTGCTGATAGGTTACTAGTCTGCATTAGTGCCACTTCAACACAGACACAACAATGGAGCAGTTAAACAGAAAACCCTTGACGTCTTTTACCGCTAATTACGAAACATATAGAGCTCTATAGTAGCTGCTGGCGTCACACAGACTCCATGCAGACGTCGGGGGTTGAGGACCAGCCCCCCTTGTGACGCAGCGCTCCCTTTTCCTGCATCCACTCAAGCCTTGCATCTTGCAAGCTGAGGGCTTGAATACTACAGCTGTGTTGACGCGACATGGAGTGTTAAGTTATCTGGAACAATGAGTACACGGGTCAAGAAAGCCAAAACTATGAAAGCAGCTTGTAAGGAGTAGTCTGACCTTAAAAAAGAAGTGCAATTGAGGATTTAATGTCATGCATTCTTTAGGAAAGCTTCTCAGCAGCAATGCTTTTTGTTTCCTTAGTTACTGGCCCATGTGTGTAGCTTCTATTTTTAAAGCCTCCACCCCATATTTAATCATTTATACTTTAGAGGCGATGCTGTTTCCTGTGTAGGAAGCGTAAAGGAGTGGGTGGGGGGGGGGGGGGG
>CAKAOH010014036.1:67102-135346 GCA_916701665.1 Sebastiscus tertius | reverse complement strand
GATTAGAGGGATGCATGGTCTTGTCTCCCTTCTGTAGTCCATGTTTCATCTGCCCTCTGTTCCAGTGTGTCCCCCTCCTGTGTATTATTCTGCACCAAAGCACAGAGCAAACATTTACACCGCCACATGTCAAATATTATGTTTGTCAGTCCCACAGAGACACTTTCTGCCATGTTTTTTTTATTTGTTCCAGGAACAAGAGCTGCAAGTTATCAGTGCTGAACAATGGTTTGGTACACAGAGAAATTCTCATTTATTGCTCAAGATCATTATGTACTGTACTATAAATTTAACACATGGTGTTCTTCTTGCATTAAAAGCTGCTTTGTACAAAACCGAAATAGACATCAGTTTTTGGCTCAAAAGGCAGCTTCCCCTTTGAGCTCTGCGCTGCTGCACTGTTGGCCAGAGTGAAAGGTAGAAAATTGCAACTGCTTGCACAGCTTCTCCTTCAAGTAGCTCAAGGAGTGACGTAATAAGCCAGTAAAAGCAAACCATTGTATCCTGGAAGTAGGAATTGTGAAAGGGGAGTCCGTTAGGTTGGGCCACAGCTTTTACGCACATTGAGTCAGTTCCAGATTAACTGTCTGTCATTTCTGAGAAGAAACACACCTATTCACATTTGTGCAACAAACTTGACTTCTTATAACTTCTGCAATATTCTGCAAAACTGGTCATGCATTAAACTAAGCTGCATGCTGCAGCCTAACAGGCAGATTTAATGATTTTTTTAAGGATCCAGGGATGGAGATGTTGGTCTGTCAGTCGGTCCACCATTTTGATCAAGACTGAAATGTCTAACACATATTAGATGGGAATTCAAGGTGCCCAGAGGATGAATCCTATTGACTTAAGTGATCCCTTGTCTTTCCTCTAGCATTGCCAGCTGGTAAAATTTTTCACTTACCCTGTGAAATTCCTAGATAGATTGTCCCCACAGGATGATTAATTTGGGGACGCTCTTATTATTCTATTATGCCAACATTTTAATTTGTCTAATACTTTGGTTTATGACCAAAGTATTCTATAACTCGTGGCTTTCCCATCAGCCTCACATCAGCTGTACTTTGTCTTTATTGCTGATTAGCAAATATTAGCATGCTAACACACTTAATAACTTAATGTGTTGACAATGCCTCACAGAGCTGCTTGCATGGCTGTAGCTGTAGAGTCTTGTTATAGTTTTAAATTTGAAATATACACTGAAATATTACATGGAAAATACCATGGTTCTACCAGTCCATTGCATAAGGACGTTGATGCCAAGTAGAGTACTTTAACATCAACCTTTATGCCGATGACACAATTGTGTATGCCTCTGCTTGTACTCCAACCTATAGGCTCTTATTTAAGCAGTTAAACATATCACAGGGTGTTAAGCTATCGCTAACATAATCACAAAGCTGGATGGATTTCCTTAAAGCGGCAGTAGGCAGTATAGTTTTGGCATCATTGGGCATATATTCCATAATAACCTTTCAACATATTGTAATTCAAGTGTTCTGATAGATAACTAGATTTCTGCAACTTCTCATGGCTCTGTTTTCAGGCTTTTAAAAAATCTATCCCGTGACGGGAGACTTTGACCAATCATAGGTCATTTCAGAGAGCGTTCCTATTGGCTGTGCTCTGGTCATGTGACCAGAATTTGGCGTTCCTTCAACAGATTTCACAATGGCTGCAGCGTCACAAACAGTACACTACAAGGTGATTCTGAAACATTTGAGGCGAGAAATAGGCATTAATGTAACATAATATTGATTCATATTTGATCAGCGCTGCCTAGTTTTACCGTTAGGTCGGAGTCCGCATGTGATTGACAGCCGGCTCTCAAAGACAGCAGATGGACAGCAGACCTCAGATCAGCTCTGACTGCTTGTTTTCCTCTGGTCTGTGAAATCTTGCAGATGCCGTTAGGAGCACCGGAGGACACAGAGACACATGATTTTTTTCAGGCTACCTGTGTCATGTACTGCTGTCACGATATAGCGACCGTTTTATAAAAATAACTTTTTTTAATAATATTTGCTCCAATCTTGCCTACTTCAGCTTTAATGACAAGTAGAAATAATCATCTCATGATATTCATTAATAAAGCTCTACTTTTAAAGCTTCCAAACTACTGCTCATCTCGTCTCTCATAAATACCTTGTAAGTGCAATATACAGTATGTTCCAATAATTACTTAACCTTGGATCTCCTATATGTGCCATTAACCTTGGCAGAACTCGATACATGTTTTCAATGGGATGAATTACAAACAGCTTCCAAGCTAGATAAAAACAGAGATCTTGATACCTAAATAATTAGTTACCATATGACACCAGTATGAACATGATTGTAAGTAACTTAGTTACTGATAGGATAAAATGATGTTGTTGACTTTGTATAAAGGCAGTGATAGCATCAGCAGCCTGACCTTTGTGCTTCAGTAATCCCACAGGAACATCTTGTTGCCAGGAATCATTTGATTAGATTTATTACACTGTGGCTTTGATGGTTTCCTTTGTGCGAATACCAACAGCATCTCCACACTAATTAATGTATTTTTTTTGTTCTGAACCAGGTTTGAGCACAGCTGTCCAAAGGCTGCAATGTCATCAAAAATGCACTGTTCCAGTAGCGTAGCTCAGGCCAGGCGGATGGTGCAGCAGCTGAGGATAGAGGCCAGCATCGAGAGGATAAAGGTACCTTTATATTCAGTCATTCACAGAGTGTCCTGCTTCTCCTTCTGTATGTCAAGGTAGATCAATGTGTCGACTGATTTCTTTGCAGGTGTCCAAGGCTTCATCAGACCTGATGCGCTACTGTGGAGAACACGCCAAGAATGACCCGCTGCTCATGGGCATCCCCGCTTCAGAAAACCCTTTCAAGGACAAGAAGCCTTGCACTCTTCTGTAGATGAACACCTGAACTCTTGCTGCTTTCCTTTTGATTATCATGTGGAAAAAAATAGGTTAGTAAAACTGTTCACAACTTATCTTAAAGCCAGTGTACCCCCCCTTACCTTTTCACATACCTGCTTCAAGGATTGCATTCCTCTGCCTTGCAGTCAGATAGCAAATACCAACCCAGTCGCCAGAAAAAATGTTGGCATTGCACGTTTCTGCAAGCCATGGAATACAATCGATTAACATTTTTAATCGAGATTAATCACAAATTAATCACATTTTTTATCTGTTCAAAATGTACCGTAAAGAGAGATTTGTCAAGTATTTAATACTCTTATCAACATGGGAGTGGGCAAATATGCTTGCTTTATGCAAATGTATGTATATATTTATTATTGCAAATCAATTAACAACACAAAACAATGACAAATATTGTCCAGAAACCCTCACAGGTACTGCATTTAGCATAAAAAATATGCTCAAATCACAACATGGCAAACTGCAGCCCAACAGACAACAACAGCTGTCAGTGTGCTGACTTGACTATGACTTGCCCCAAACTGCATGTGATTATCATAAAGTGGGCATCTCTGTAAAGGGGAGACTCGTGGGTACCCATAGAACCTATTTTCATTCACATATCTTGAGGTCAGTGGTCAAGGGACCCCTTTGAAAATGGCCATGACAGTTTTTCCTCACCAAAATTTAGTGCAAGTTTGGAACGTTATTTTTTGTCCTTCGCGACAAGCTAGTATGACATGGTTGGTACCAATGGATTCATTACGTTTTTAGTTTCATATGATACCAATATCTTCTCTCTAGCTTTAAAACTGAGCCTGTTACAACTTAAAAATTGCAAGTTGCATTAATGCATTAAAGAAATTAGTGGCATCAAATGAATTTGAGTTGAGACGTTATTACCGTGTTAACTTTGACAGCTCTAGTAACAACATCACGTAACAACCGTAAATATATAACAACCGCCCTTAGTGAACTTTCTTCAAGCGTAATATTGCGTGACGAACATAAAGTCAATGTTTACTTTTGGTTTCACACAGGACATGGACAACGGTCTCCTGGGTGAAAGTCCTGTGTTTGTTTGACTCATCCACCAACACTCCCACCCGCTCCTGGACGACTTTTTCTATCTTTGTTAGACACGTTATTATTATGGATTTATTATAAGAACTGGATACCGGACCCCAAGATGGCGCCTATTCAGTCCAATGAGAATTGCTTGCCTGGAGCATACGGCAAAAAAGTTTTCCGGAATATGTGGCCCACTGAATATGTACAGTAGTGTTTCTCCCGCTGGCTCCCGCCTGCGAGTTCCTGCTCGGCCCATAGATTTTAGATTGTGATGAGGTCATAGATTTTTAAATCGCTTTTCTCAGCTCGAGGAAAGTTTTACAAATTTAAAACCTACATGGATCACAGATTCATAAGAGAAAGAGTCCTAATCGACCTTGTTTACAGTTCAAGGTGTCCTGTCAACACTTTTACAGGCGTCTCTTTTACAACGGCGGTCACACAAGAGTGGCCACTGGAAAAAAATTGGAAGCAAGGCTGAGCGGCGGCGCCGTATCCAGGTCTTATTATACATCCGTGGCTATTATACCACGTATCTTTCAAGAACAGCCACTCTTTGTACTGCGTCGTTTGCTCTGACCAAATGCAAAAACGTCCATATTCAACGTATCCCGTGGTCTACAGAAACGTACAATGCCAACATTTTTTCCTGGCGATTGGACTGCCGTTACATCAAAGAACAGGCAGAAGTCTGAAGCTGTGGCCTGAGAGGAGCTGTGCCATGGATGGTAGAGCTCCTGACTCTCTAATTATCACAGCACACACAAACAAGCCCCCTCAATCATTTGTCCAATCAGATTTAGGCTTTGAGCTTTCACCTCTTACTTTCATCAGGCTTGCTTCAGGAAACAGTTGCTGCAGGTTGTGCGCTACTGATAATGAGCACCCAAGATAATGACATCCTGTCGCCGGACGAGCAAACTGTGCTGTCCATCACATGAAGACAAAGACAAAGAGCACAGGTCCATTGCCACTACTTCTGCTTTATTTTTTTTTGTCATCTAGTCACAATCATAATAGGCTTCAAAATGGGCCATTAAATTGTTCCCAACTAGCACAGACAGAGCAATCAAATTTGTCCTTACCAGAGACAAACAATTCACTTAAAATGTTGATTGGATTTAATTTAAGATATTGAGAATTGCTTTTGCCAGTGTTATGATATAGTTCACTTACAGTGTAGATCAAGGATAAATTGACAGTTTTTTTGTTTTCTACTGTCCTTGTTCCTTCGTCCTAGTTGCATTTTCCTTTTATACGACAGACTTTTCAATGCCTACTTCAATTAAATCCATTGCAAAGCTATTAAATGTGATGAATGTGATGTCTAAATTGTGAAGTTTTAATACCTGAGGGGTGAATTCTCTTGACAAAACAGTCCAAGTGTCTCTTTTTTTACTGATTTTCTTTGCAATTGCCTTAAAAAAGTACCTCTAAAAATTAAATATGTACAGGTAAAAGTACCAGTATGAACCTTTGAGATCACTGCACATTGTGCAGGTATTCCTTAATTTATATATTTTATTATGAGGCCATCATTGCTGAAAAAAGGTGTATTACTGTCCTATTCAGGCACTTAGAAACCTGTTAACACCAGATGACTGTTATACTCTTGAGTATTTGAAACATTCCATGTTTGCTCTAAAACTTACTTTTTATTTTATCATGAGAACCTATGACTGACTGATTGACTGTGTGTAGCTGTGACTATATGTCATTTGTGTGGTGGTGCTCATGCAAAACATACAAATTTTTGCTATTTCACCTGCCAGGGCCTTAATGATGAAGTTATCCGGCTTCAACCTCTCGACTACCTTTTAGTCACATAAGTGCTGTTGTCTAATACTGTGAATAAGGAAGTCCCACAGATGAAGGGAGGCTATCTTTTAGGCTATTAACTCTGTTTATGTCATCAAAATGACTCATGTTCAATAATGAACTGCATTCACATCCATAAATATTGTAGCATATACTGTATGTATGTCCATGAACCACAGTATGTGCTTGCTTTTAAAGCTAGGGTTGGTAATTTTGAGAAACTAGCAAGAGTACGATACATTTTAAAAATGATCCAACCGAAAAACCCAGCCCAGTGTTGCCATCTCTTTTCCAATGAAAGTAGCTAGCAGTTTTTTAGGCTTTCTGCCTCCTAATACGGAGCTGCTCATTTTGAACTATTGTTTTTGGGAGCAGATCAGAAAAAAATTGCAGTATTCACAAGTTTTAATTTTTTCAGGTGCATATTTCATTTCATGTGGAGCACCAGCTCCACAAGTCGCTAAATCTAGAGAGAAAGTCGCCAAGTCGTCAACACTGTCGTCCCTTCAGGCCTCACTCCAAAGCCACTCCCCTAAAATTATCATAAAGAACGTAAACAATGAACATGGCTATTGTTAGTACTCACAGCTGTCAAGCTAGCAGCTTGTGCCTTGTGAAAGACTCTGGTGACGCGCATTGAGTGCACAGGCAGAGTTTGCGTAAGTAGACAGGCATGTAGCCTTATTACAGTCCTACGATACCCACAAATGGCGGATTTTTTTGTCAGAGCATTTGATTTATTGATTGCTGTCGGGATGTAATGAGGATTGCTATAACAAACAATGTTTTTAAAGAAGATTACCAACCCCAGCTTTAACTTTTTAATGTACTTTATAAGATTGTACTGATTCAATCAAACCTCAGCCATGAATTGCTGTGCTGTGACGTTAATCTAAATTTTTTGGATTAAAACTGAACGTGTTATTTTGGTTAATGATGTATTTGGTTGATTTTTACTCGTGAATATGAATTTGTGTTTTTAGTAGAAAAATGATTACAATGTTTGTGGTTTCTCACACCTGGTAAGTAACAACTTGATGTATGTTCTGTTCTGCCTTTACCTGTTGTTGGTGGTAAATGTAAATAAACACATGGAAAACAAGCCACTCCGATTTTTTTTTTCAACTAATGTAAGATAAAAGAATAAAACTAAACCTTGTAGGAAAAGCCAGAGCATCTGATGAGTTTAAGTTCTGTGAATTCCAAATGTATGGAGTGACATAGTTAATGGTTAAAGTTGTAAAACAAAAACACGAACAACTCCCAGACTAGACAACGCTGTGGTAGCGACCTGTCAATCACAAGAAGGCCACGCCCTAAAGCATACCCTGCTTTATGGTCTATTTGACTCTAAATGGGACCATAATTTACTAAATGAACATCATGCTGTATTGAAGAAGACATGAAACTAGCAATTGAGACCATAAACTCATGTTTACAATGTTTACTGAGGTAATAAATTAATAAATCAAGTGAGAAGTAGGCCCATTTTCTCATAGACTTCTATACAATCGGACTTCTTTTTGCAACCAGAGGAGTCGCCCCCTGCTGGCTATTAGAAAAAATACAAGTTTACGGCACTTCCACATTGGCTTCACTTCTCAGACCCCGGAGTTGCCCACTGATCACAACTGTGCAGTTCCCCTTAGCTCTATGGAGCGTTTTGACATCTTTTAGCTCATTGTTTTGGATTTACGACTGTTTTGGTTCACTCTCACTATATTCTCAACCCCATTTCTAGCAGCAGCAGACACCTGTTTTCATTCATTACAGTTGAAAACTGACTGTACACTACCTGCCCAATGCTAAATACCAGTTAGTGACTAGCTGGTGAACACAGTGGAGCAGTTAGCAGCTAAAGAACCAGATATATTAGGAAATCGTGTAGACCAAAACAGAGCTAAAAGAAGAGTGAAAATTGGACTTTTCCTCTCTCTGATGGACAGAAAAGCAACTCCATTTCCAGGCAATTCTTTGCTAACATGTTATCCATATCAACTTTATATGGTGATAGTACACCAATGGTGTGTTTACAACTTGTTCTGCTGCCAATTAAGTTGCTGTTGAAATGATGTTGCTTAAAAATGAAACTCATAGACACTTTGTTCTGTTTAGAGGTTAGCACAGTTTCCTCTTGTTCCCGGCTCACTGATGTGTACACAGAGTCCCTGTAGCTTGACCTGTGAGTATTCTCATGGAAAAAACTAGATGCTTAACTTGAGTAGCGTGCTTTCTGCTGGTATTCATGTGTACAGTATGTATTTCGTGGGTAGTGACTCTTCCCTGCCCAAACTGAGAAAGAGAAACTACTTTGACCTTATTTGCACTCATTAGTGCAATTAGTTGTTAACTTGTCCCGTTGTTCACCAAATGTCATTCTTTTGTTGAATTCACAGGTCGCCATGTTTAGACAAGAGGATGAGTATTTCTAGTAGCAGGTCAGGAGCACGTAAGCATTCTCGTTTGCTCTTATTTCTCAGTGAAGGTTCTTCTGTGCCCCCGAGCCCCGACCAGTCTGTTATGCAATAACAGCTCTGAGCGGCCCTTTCTCTCCTTCAGGTGTGATGTTACACCCACAATCAGGTCAGGCCATATTTGTTGGCCCACATTGATGTAACCCTCAGTCGAGTCAGATGATGGATAGCGCTGGCTTTGTAGCAGCGATTGTATTACCTGTCAGTGCAGTGGAGAAGCTCCGGGATAAGCCATTAAGTCCAGTATCTCCAATATCTCACCTACTTTTAGTTGCCGCTCCCTGTGTGACAGGAAGGCTTTGGTCAGGGCGGAAAAACGGTTCTGTCTTTTCATGATGAAATTGGCTTTCAGGTGTCATTTTACACTCTTCCTGCTTGCTCTGGTATTTATGGTATTATTGTTCCACTTTCCAAGGAAAAATCTAATCTTAGACTTTACTTTGGCATTTTTTTGTGTCTCATCAGTGTGCACTTGGTACTAAAAACATTTCAGTTCTGCTGATTGCCAAATTTCCTTAAAAAAAGACAGCAGCAAAACCTCAATGTCATTGAAAAAAACTAGAGTATAGACCAGGGGTGTAGAAATCATCTAGTTCATGGGCCACATACAGTCCAATTTGATCTCAAGTGAGCCGAACCAGTAAAACCATTGCACAATAACCTATAAATAACACCTCCAAATGTTCCCTTCCTGTTAGTGTTAAGAAGTACAAGCACTTTCTGAAAACAATCACAATTATTGAACAATCCATTAACAAAAGAGATGATAAGATGTCTCACTGATCTCTCATCAGTTTTCCTGTCAAGTTCTTGTATTTTCCACCATGATGAGTCTGATAGTGGTGCTGAATATAATATTCCATGAGCACTGAAAGGTGTTGTGAACACACCTACCACGCTGGCTTCCCCAAATAGGAATAGCAGGGAATTAATGACTTCTCTGCAATTTTCACACTTTGCAAAGTCATCCAGTGGGCCGGATTGGACCCTTTGGTGGGCCCCGGGGTCATATGTTTGACACCCTTGGTATAGACTGTGGAACTGAAGGGACTCTAACATCAGTTTAGTGGAGTGTAGATCTGCATGTTTCTGCTCTGTGCACATTTTATCACATTTGCAAACTGCACCCTTTAACTTCAGTCAATTTAACACAAACCCTCTGGGTAACTGTCACACCCCACACTCTTCTCGTCAGTCCTGCATTTTGACCCACTTTTCCCTCCCCATGTGCTACCTACCGCCTGATTGGACCACCAGAGAGGATCCTCTTAATATCCCCGGCTGCACACTGACATCTCTGCAGCAGGTCGGCCTCTCTGCGTACGCTGCCCGCTAATTACAAGTGCTACTATTGTCAGTGTGTGTCAGTGGTCAGGGGGGGAACGCCTCTATTCACGAAGCTATTTTTAACATGAAGCTAAAGCACTGTACGGCTCTAGCAATGGAGACCTGAATAACCCTGACTCATGCATCCATTGTCTTGTGACCCTCTGTGTAGAAAGGCTTTGTGCCTTCCCCTCTCTGTGCAAATCATTTCTGGTTTTCTCTTTTTGCAAAGTCTGAAATGGGTCTTCACTATGTTTTTTTTTTCTTCTTCTTCTTGCCTCACTGCTATTTTTAATCCACTCAGCAGTAAATTTAGCTCTGATTGCGTAGCTGCAGACGACTGTGAAGAATGAGCTGTCACAATGAGCCCCATCCCACTCAGAGTCACACTACAATGGGAATTCTCCTCCCCTCAGTGTAACTAGATCCTCAATATGTGCAAAAGGTCACATGATTGTACCAGAGTTCTCATGCAGGAGCAAAGCTGATTTCAAGGAAGCTCATGCCTGTAGCACGTGTTGGAAAGTAAAATTTACTCAAGTAGAATTTTGAGGTACTTGTACTTCACTTGAGTACTTCTATTTTCTGCTACTTTATACTTCTACTACACTACATTTCAGAGGTGAATACCATACTTTACACTCCGCTACATTCAGTCGATAACGTTACTTTGCAGATTCTGTTTAATAATACAAATATAATCAACAAATAAAATATGATGTAATATTACAGGTTCAGACAGCCAGCTGCAACATTAAAGTGATGAACACATTAATGCATAAATAATTATAATCCAATAGTATAATATATATTATGATGAAATGGGCCGTTCTGCGTTGGCATAATACTTTAACTTCCTGTACATAAAATATGTTTTTATGCTAATACTTTTCTACTTTTACTTAAATAAAAAAATCGGAGTACTTCTTACATCACTGCCTGTAGCAAATTTTGCCCAGGACAGATTACATGTTAAATTGTAAATAATATTTTAGGCTCCATACTGAAGTTAAAAGGTGGTAATCATTCTAACAGACCAAAAACATTACCTTGGTTTTGGTCCAAGAGATACAAGCTGCCGGAAAAGGTTCTAAATGTGTGGAGTAAATACTTTAACCTGCCCAGTGAGTGACATACTAGGACAAGATCCAAACCCTGTGGTGTAACATGTTGAGCTTCGTGCGTGCCAGCTGTTGCCGTAACAGGCATGCACTGTTCCTTGGGACACAATGTGACTTCCTGCAAGCACGCTAAACCTGTAGTACCTGGAAATCATTGAATCAAAGCCAGTAAACTGTAGGTTGGTTGTTTATTTCATTCAACGTAACAAGGCAGAATTCCATGAACTGTGCACAATAAATAGAATTCATTAAATTAATAACACATAAAAACATCAGTTAGTGGACAAGTCTCAACATTGCATTGCCCTTAAAATATTAATAATAATAATAATAATAATAATAATAATAATAATAAACTGTGAAAACTTTCCCTTTTGAGTTATCAAAGTGACAAGTCTTAAATACTATTAAATAAATGTGCTGTTAAAGAAATGCTTGGATTTGGTCAAATTTTCATGAGGAATTCTTCAAGCTGAGAGCTGACTGGTCCAATCCAGCATGGTCCAGTTCTTGGAGAGTCTTGTCAACTGAGGCTCTCTTTCTGTCTGCTTTTCCCCAGTCCAGCGTTTGTGCTCACCACCACGTCTGCTCACATGGTGCAGTTTCCTGTAAAAGGCTTTTTTTTTTTTCCAGAGAAAGGCGCAGTCATACGTTGGAAATCCTGGAACTCAGATTGCTGAGTCACTCTTCCTTGGCCCTCGAATTCACCCTGACCCGGTAAATCTGTTGGAGCATCCCGCTTCCTTGTGTTTCTTTTTTCTGCCCCTCCCATCTCGCTCTCTCCCTCTCTCTCTCTGGGACACTTTCCAAAGGAGTCCAACACAGACATTAACACAGGCCTTGTGCAGTTACTTTTTCCCCCGATGCACACAATACATTAATATTCCAAGCAGTTTCATCGGTCGGGCAGGTTGATGACAGGCACCCACTGATCCAAGCAGCGGCTTTCCCTGCAGAATCTGGTCACTTTGCTCAGCGCTGGGTCCTTCCACAAAGATGACTGGGGATTCTGCAGAAGAAGAAGGGACAAAGCGGTTACCATCTGCTGATTCATTAATGTGCAAACAAACTGAACTACGTCTCTTGTCTCGCACACTGAGCGGTTTCATACAAAACTAAATGATACTACGACAAACTGAGACTTTCTTGACGTGCAAAATTATCTTTTAAATTGACAAACATCATCTGTGTGATTAATGGCGCAATTCAAACGGTATTAAAAACTTATTTGTCTCCCACCACTGACTACCGTGCATATTCTTCCCAAAATAAGATCCCATGGGGTCCACCGGAAGGGGTGGGACTTCGCCTCTCTGTTGCACAATCACTGCCAGCAACAGCTCTTTGCAAGTATTGACAATAAACTTGGTACACAATGTCTGCCTCAGTGATGAGGGCAAAATAACTCAGTTTCCAGTCTGATGGGAAGTGAGCAATATGCAGCAGGAACATAGTAAACGGACATGAGTAATGACACTTACAGTAACTAGCACACAGTGCAGGTCCATGGGCTCCCCTCCAGGCTTCACTCCCAATATGTCTGCCAGACGCCTCATGTTGCTCACCCGCAGGATGTTGATGTCATTCTCGCAGCAGAAAGCCTGGATCAAGGTGAAATGAATCTGCAGAGCCACATCCTCTTCGTCGTCTGTGGCCAGCAGACACAGCACCACGTTGTCTGGATCCCTGCAGGGCAAAAGACAAGACAGAGTTGTAAGGAAAAAGGAAATCTCACGAGATTTGCAAACTTTAAGTAGTTATCTCATTGTTAACTTACGCATTTAGTGACTTTGCTGCCTCATAGACTCCAACTGTGATGCAACCCTGAGGCAACGCAGAGCTCATGACCTCCTCTAAAGCTTTAGCCACCGAGTCCATCCTGAGGAGGAAACCCACAGTTTAATACATTTAAATCACATATAACACACATATTAAACACAAGAACACTTATTATTTCACATTTAGCTAACTAACGTATATGTCCAAATGATCCAGTAATGATATTCTCACATTGAAACGTGTTAAGACAGAACAAAGTGAACGTTTCTGCATCAAACACACAGATTAGACACAGAAATGATGAACACGTAGCTAAACGCTAGCATACCTAGCTAGTTGATGCTAACCGGCTGGACGTTATGCGACGGTTGCATGTGTGTTAACTAGCTAAGGTTACAGTCACGTTACATGAGAACAAGTATCAATATAAATGACAGGCAGAACTGACAGTGTGAAATAAACCTCACTTGACACAGACAGTAAGATAAAACGCGTCCAGGTTTAAGGTATTATTGTTGTTGTAGTCTTAAAAACACGGTGCAGCCGTGAAGTCGCAGCATCTAAAACTGGTTAGACCCATCAGACTGTATATATAGACTGTATGCTATAGCACCGAGGTTAAAGGGAAGGGGATGCAAAAAGTGCAAAAAAATAAAAAAGTTAAACAACAGAAGTTGTACCTTTCTGCAGAATTATCTCCACCGGTTTCTTCAAAAGTCATATTGCACATCCGAGCGGCTTGGTGTTGTATAATCTCCAGAGTGAAAGGTGCTGCTGCTGTTTAGAGCTAAGATTCCCACTGTGTGCCCGGTGACTGTGAACGCACCGCCTCTAGTACAGTAGTAAAGCAGACCCGCTGTCTGCCTCCACACAGCTCATTATCATAAACACGTCCCATTGGTCACATGCAAATACAGATTATCACTCTCATCTGGTCTATGTGGATATTTAGCGACACCCTGTGGCTGTGGCAGGGCAGTTACTATACTGGGGAAAACAACTTCTCACAGTTAATTACACAATAATAGCTCTGATTTTAATTTGATTTAAACCAAGGGTCAGCAACCTTTACTATCAAAAGAGCCATTTTAGGCAAAAAAGAAAAAAGAAAAAGAAAAAAATCTGTCTGGAGCCGCAAATCATTTGAGCATTGTGACACAGTTTATAGTCTAAGTATATAGTATATATGTCTAATGCAGTGATGGCCAAAGTGCAAATATACGATGGAGTATTAGGGCCACATTGAAGGAAAAATTCGGAGATTTTCAGAATAAAGTCATAATATTACGAGAAAAGAATCGTAATGTTACGAGAATACAGTCATAACTTAAAGAGAAAAAAAGTCGTAATATTGCAACAATAAAGTCATAACTTAACGAGAAAAAAAGTTGTAATATAACAAGAATAAAGTCATAACTTTACGAGAAAAGAAGTCATATTACGATAATAAAGTCATAACTTTACGAAAAAAAGTCGTAATATTATGAGAATAAAGTCATAACTTTACGAGAAAAAAAGAAAATAACACGTAAAATTACTACTTTATAATATTATGACTTTACTTTCATAATATTACAACTTTTTTCTCGTGAACCTATGACTTTATTCTCATAATATTACGACTTTATTATTGAAATCTCAGATTTATTTTTTTTCTTTAATGTAGCCCTAATACTCCTTCGTACCGTCGTACCACAGACCTACAATAATGATAAATAAAAATAAAAATATAAATAAAAAACAATTCACAGGGAGCCACTGCAGAGGGGCTAAAGAGCCAATGTAGCTCCGGAGCCAAAGGTTGCAGACCCCTGATTTAAAGGGAATGATAGTGTGTCTCCAATGCACCAGCACACGCAAAGATAAGTCATCAGAAGTGAGCCAGTAGAGGTCATTTTGCATTTTAGTTTATTGCAGTTCCATATCAAATACTAAAAAAAATGCCTCCTGATGTGATCTTTTGTGATTTTTTTTATGCTTAGCATCCATTCTCTTTCCAAACATCTTGTAACAAGGTGTAGGCGTATGTAAATAATCACATAGTCATTTGATCACACTTCTCGTATACATTAAGCATATAGAAGTACTAACTTATTTAATTATGAAAAGCATAAGCAGAAAGACATTAGAGAAGATTTACACCAGTATGCTAGTATAAGAAATATAAGAATCTGAGGAGCCTGTAGACTATAACTTTGAGGCTCCCTGTTCTCTTCATCATTGTTTAAAAGGAGTGTCAAACTATCATGGCTTATCAGAAATACTTTGAAATTGGGGTGTTACAGTTGCTCTTGTATAAACATACATAAGTGTAAATAGAAATAAAGGAGTATGTAACATGTAGATTATGTTCATAATGCAACAATATAAACACAATATATGTCAAGAAATATAAGTAAGTAAAATTAAAAATATGAAAATGAGAATTTAAGAAATATGTAGAAATATTTGCATTAAGACGTACAATATCTAATGTAAAAATAACTGACATGAACAAGTATAGTATATATAGTATATCCTACCTTGTTACAAATCAACAAAATGATGAAAAAACAAGACAAAGGCTTTTCCTAACTGAATAAGACACACTGTGAAGTCACTGAGTAAATGTTTTAACGTAAGTGGCAGCCAGTCAGAAATATATTTTTTTTTGTTGACAAATTCCATATTTCAGTAATTTATGAAAATATAATATTTTTACATTTGTTTTCTCTCAAATAAATGTGTGAACACGTGGCATTGTAAATATAAGTTGATCAAATTTAGTCTTCATTTTCTTTTCAATTTAATTATATATTTTTTAGCCCTGAACAAGGTGCCCCAACCGACCCGGGGAGGCAGAACTTTGGGAAAATGCACTCCTTGTACATTTAGCAAAATCTTGCCTCTTTCACATTTGGGTTGGGCTCTAAAATATTTAGCTAAATAATAATTAATAATAATAATAATAATAATAATAATAATAATAATAATAATAATAATAATAATAATAATACAACAACTAATAACAACAACAACAATAAATAAATAGTCAGCAGACAGCTGTATCTGTTCAGGATCAACTTATTGTCATCACTCTTCTAGCAGTCTGTGAGTAATGAAGGTTATTTGGGGTCTGTACTACAGTGTCCCACCCGACCCCGCTCTCTCCTACTGAGTTAGAGCGCCTCTGCTGGTGACGTCACATAACCGTTCAGCTTGTCACCGCTGACCGTGGATCAGCTTCATTGCGCCCATGTTCCCAGAAACATCCCTAAAACCGACCGGAGACCAGCTCAACACCATCTCTAAACACCCGCCTGCTGTGGAGGACCGCTGCATCTTCTACCGGCAACGTGGCAACACTTGAAAGTTCTACTACTACTTTTCCACATGTAACCTACAATCCCAGGACACGCTTAGACATGTGGAAACTACACAGAAAGGGCTGACTTTTTTCTCTTGTTTGTTCGCATTAGCCTGAAGATGGACGTGATTTCCTCTTTTCCAGCCCTATGGGACTGCAGCTGTCAGACTCCTCAGGGCGTGCTCCACTGTTTACTCTCAGCAGGCTGGGAAACACAATGCAAATAGGACTGAGATGAAGGATTATGCACACCCATCCATACCCTGAATGGTATGATTTTGATTTAAAAGTATCCTTTGGTAAGTATTTTTCTCCCATTCATCATAACTTTTTTGGCACTTCTGTGCAGCAAGGACACATTGTTATATATGGGTGAACTTTATCCTTCTGTTATCATCATGCTGACTTGTTATCAGCTCATGTTGTGAGCTTCCTGTGAAATGATGTGGCAGTGTACTTTGACTGCATGTGGCATGTGTGAGCTGTGAGAACCCAAACAAAACACTTTTCACAGTGTGGATTTGACTTTGAAATCCTAGAGACAGAGTTGCAAACCTCCCATTATCTACCCCAGGTAAGGTCGGCTGATCTTGTGTGAAGGGGGTCATCATGGATCACAGAGGTCAACACCCCCGGCCCGACTCTGTCAGTCACTCCCACAGGAAGAAAGACAGAGAGGACTACTACAGGTATTCTCAGCAGGACAGCAGGGACCAGAGCTACCCACCACCCAACCCCAGAGAGAGGGACCGGCACTGGGCTCAGGCGGATGCCCGCTACAGGGCTCACTTCACCAGTCCTCCTGCCAGACCGGAGCAGTATCCTCAGCAGTATCCTCAGCAGTATCCTTATGGCTATAGCCATCCGGAACACCAGAGACCCCAGTCCAGGTGTGTACAGTAATGGCACCGTGCATACAGCTCTCTAAAACCTATTGTCTGAATTGTTTTGTGTTATCCAGGAATTATATATTATTATTAACTATATGGATTGTGCCAAAGTGACTGCAACTAAACAAATTAACAAAACAATAAAGAAAAAAAACACTAAAGCAATTTTAGTTTGTAATCATGCAGCACAAGACAAACACAAAAGTTGTAACACTTTGTTGTACGCTGCACTGATTTGGGGACAGCGTGGTGGTGCAAAAAGCCCAGGTTCTAGTAATCCATTGGGCTGAGTGCATATTAACCTTCCTGCTGTTCAGTGCATGCTGGGATGCTCACCAGACACCTGTTACCATGAGAAGGGTTAAAAGAAGTCAGGGGGGAGCTCTATAAATCAGCACATTATGCTTTCTTCAGGAAGAAAATGAATAAATGAATGCACTGATGAAACCAGTTCTTCATTTCCAGGCATGGGTATGACTATCCACCTCACAGCCACTGGGACTACAGAGACAACTACGGTTACTATGACCACGACTACTACAGAGGACAGCATGGACGACAAGGTACAATGATGCACAAGAACACTGTGAGACAACAAAGCTTTTACTAGCAGTGTACTACACTTTGTGGGTTGGTGAAACAAATAAGATGATACTTGTATGTTACTGTTATCGTTAAGATGCTGGCCAGTGGGATCCCCAGGACTCCTCGAGAACGGGCCCTTACCATGACAGAATATACAAGCAGGAACCTTCAGGGAGCTCCTACGCTGAGGAGTACAGGTGAGCCGCAAGATTCCACTTCCCTTTTATTGATTTGTGAGTAACTGAAAGCTGCTAAATTAGATTTTCATTTTCATTTTGGGAACATTGTTGGTGTGGTGTTTTTGCACAACAAAGAAGACTTTGAAGTCATATGCCGTCATTTGTACATTCCTTTACTATAATATTATGCATAAAAATAATAATAAGAATAACTTCTTCTTAGCAAAGTTGCAAATGGTTTACAGGTAAAACAACACACTAATAAATCACACGGAAGCAATAGAGAAACAACTAATAAAATCATAACACACAAGGTGGACAAAAACATTTTAAAAGTAGAATAACAGTGGCAGGTACAATGGTAAAACAGAAGAAGCATGTTAAGTATTCACAAGAACTTTCTATAATATGATGTTTTTTGAAGAGTTAAAGGAACAGTGTGTAGGACTTAAGGGGATCTATTGGCAGAAATGGAATATAATATTCATAACTATATTTTCTTTAGTGTATAATCACCTGAAAATAGGACTCATGTTTTCGTTATCTTAGAATGAGCTGTTTATATCTACATAGGGAGCGGGTCCTCCACCATGTTTCTACAGTAGCTCAGAGCGGACAAACAAAACACTGGATCTAGAGAGAGCCTTTTGCGTTTTTGCGTCAGCCACCATAGTTCTCCTACGCTTGGCATACGGGAGAAGTTTCAGTTGGTTGTAATATGCAACCTCACCACTAGATCCCGCCAGATCCTACACACTGCACCTTTTAGAGAAGTTAAAGGTGCTCTACACGAGATCCAGAACATTAATATAGCAGCAAATAACTATTTGCTATATAAAGATATAGAGGAGTAATGTCTACATGAGCAGAGAATGAAGTCTCTCTCCCTCTGTGTGTGTTGCATTCAGAGCTTCTCCATGCTTCGTTGGCATAGCTGGACCGGCAGTGTATGCTTTTAGTGAATGTGTGCGTGTGCCACTGGCTAGCTAACGACTGCTGCTCTGCACTGCTCTTATATGCCGGTTACAGTGGATAACGCCGCCCCGACTGACGGCGCCGTTGCAGAAGTGTAGCACCCACCCTCTGGTTCCCTCCCACCCCCAGGGAAACACTGCTAGGTCTGTCAGCAGTGTTGCCATAGTTTTCACTGTTAGCACCATTAGCTACGAGCTGTCGGCTCAGCCGTCGCCACGTTGAGAGCCGTGCGGAGGCAATAGAAATGCTCCCAATCTTGCATCAAGTACCTTTAAAAATTAAGAGTGTTCCATAACCTGCAGAGGGGGACACATGCACACAAGAAGTCAACAAATCAGCAATATATTTGGGCCGATTAATGCCTTAAAATCCTTGTGTGGAATTATAAAATCAATGTAAAACCCAACAGGAAGTCAGTGTAAATTGGCTAACATGCGGGAAATATGTTTTCTTTTTTTAAATTTTTTTTATTCATATAGCATTGCAAACTGAATATGTATTTCTATGAAAATGCAATATATTGTTGCTTTAATTCTTTCAGGTATGACCAACAACTCCAAGATAAGACAAGACTCCAAGACAACTCTCAGCAGCATTACCTCAATGACTACGAGGATAATCCCTCCAGAGACAACGAAGAGGTGTCCTCTTATTACCTGGGGACGTTAGAAAGTTCCAAAAACTCAGGGTTATCCTCCAGCAGCTACGAACTGAGTCAGTACATCAACGGAGCCGAACACAGCGAGCCTGTCCCACAATCTGATGCAGGTGAGCAGCATACAGTTTAAAGTATTTTTCTCTCACTTCACTCAGTGTTTACCATGCCGCATGTTCCTCTGTGCTTCATATCTCCTCAGATCATGGACCGATCCCTCAAATGTCAGCTCCTCTGAAGTACTCCATCCCTCATGCGGTTGTCAGCTTTGGACCAGCAGGCCAGCTGATACGGGTCAGCCCAGGCCTGACCACACAGGAGAACGCCAGCCAGCTGGAAATCCACAGTCTGGAGGTAGGTTCAACACAAGCTTGTGTTATTAGATTTTCTTCTTCTTAACCACTATTACTGTATTCTTGAACAAGACTGTAAGAGCTTATTTCTTGTCTTTATGCCTGCACAGGTAATTCTGGGTGAGACAAAGGAACAGCAGGAGATGAGAAACTTCCCAGGGCCTTTAACCAGGTATTGCTTTGCCATTTGTCGTGCAAGTCTGTATGGAGGACCACAAGAGTCCCAAAGATAGTAATAAAGCATTTAATTGATTAATAACTAATTGTACAATTAAAATAGGGATTAATATTTATTATCAATCCATGAATAAATGGACTAAATTACAAAGTAATTCATTATTTTAATGGGCAATAAAAGGAAGAATTATATAAAGAATTTACAAATTAAATATGAATCCATCAATGAATAGTCCATATTAAAAAGGGATTTACAAAAACACCATAAATCAAGTACTTCATTTAAAAATATTAATGAAATCAAAAATAAATAATGGAATTTAAAAATGCAGTTTTAAAAGAGAAATAAATAACAGGATTCACAAATTGAATCATTAATGTATTTTTAAATGATGTACTTATTGACTGTTTCATGGTGTTTTTGTTAATCCTTTTCATTCATATTTCATTTGTGAATTCTTTTTATGATTCTGTTTTTTATTGCCCATTAAAATGTTAAATAATTAATTACTTTGTAATTTAGTCAATTTATTCATGGATAAATTAATTTAGTTTGTAAACATAGACAAATTAATTAGCTTGTAATGCTTATTTTTATTGGACAATCATTTATTAATCAATTAAATGCTTCATTACCATTTCAGTTGTGGTCCTCCATTATTCTGAAACTGAAAATGCTCACCACTAAATAAATATTAAATATATAATATTTACATAATTTATTAAAATCATTATTAGTCTTGTGAGTAAGACTTTGAGATATTATGTTTAAAATTCAATGTCTGAATGTTGTATGTATCGTGTTTTTCATGTTTTTGAAGGGAAGATCTGCACAAAGTAGATGCTATAGAGTTTGCCCACCAGAGGTCAGTGGCCTGCATGAGTGGTGACAAGCTGCATGATAAGAGCTCTGCTGCCCTCCTGTGGAAGCTACTGATCCTGCTCTGCAGACAGAATGGAGTAAGTGGATCATGTCTTGTTGTTACTTGTGGAAATATTTTTGCTAAGCACCAAACAACCATCATAGTAATTATCATGTTTTTTCTGATACAATTATCACTAAATTTCCATTGTTGCAGCAAATGGTTGGCTCAGATATCGCCGAGCTGCTGATGCAGGGCTCACATTCAGATGGAAGCTGGGCGTCTGAGGCTCCAACACTCATCGACTTCAGTGACGGCACAACTGCTGAAGCACCACCTTGCACTGGAGATGACGACCTGCTCACAGGAACCTGGAGCAGCTTCGGCTCTGAGACCTCTGGGAAGGCCCTGCAGAGCTACACTCAGCTGCTGCTGGCTGGAAGAAAGAAGGTTTACACCTTTTACACTCTCGATTCATATTTATTTAGTTCCTTTATTTAGGTAAAAATATTCCATTCCAATAAAAGTCCTGCATTCATTTTTACTTAAGTAAAAGTACAGATTAGAAGTATTGCTAAATGTACTTAAAGTATCAAAAGTAAAAGTACTCATTCTGCAGAAAATAAAATTTAGATTGCAGTTATGTAAGCTTTCCATTTTGGTGGAACAACTCATAGGCATCTGAAACATGACAAGGAGCGGAACCCCCTCTAGAAAATGCTTTCTTTTGTGTAGGGGGTCATACAGGGGGTAAACCAAATAGGCTGGGAACCACCTATAAACCACTGGTTTAATCTTTAACAGTGCATTGTAGTTTAAGCTTGTCATGTTTTTAATGTAAAATCTTAATCAGAAAAGTACTGTTGTCAAATAATGCATCTGAAATGTAGGGAAATAAAAGTATGAAGTTGCATAAAAAAGAAATACTCAAATTAAATGCAGATACTGCAAAATTGTACTTACTTATATAAGTACTAAGTGTACTTAGTTACTTTTCATCACTGGCAATCTCAGTGTTACTCCAGGGTAGGATATAAATACAGTATATACTCAAATAATAATCCGCATACGATTAAATGTGCTAAACGTGAAATTGAGAGCATATCTATTGCCTCCACATGGCTCTCAACATGGCGATGGCTGAGCCGGCGGTTCGCAGCTAATGGTGCTAACAGTGCAAACAATGGCAAAAGTGCTGACAGAGCTAACAGTGTTAACCTGGGGGGGGCATCGGAGATTGGGGCGCTACGCTTCTGCGACGCAGCCGTCGGTCTGGACGGTGTTATCAGCTGTAACCGCCGTATGAGAGCAATGCAGAGTGGTTGCCATGAGAGTGACTTCATTCTCTGCTCAGGTAGACATTACTCCTCTATATCTTTACATAGCAAATAGTTGTGTGCTGCTATATTAATGCTCTGGATATCATATAGAGAACCTTTGATTAATTTATCAGGCACCTGTTAGGACACACCCTTTAACTGCTCGGTCCAAAGCTTTGCGTTACACCTTCATACTAGTTGCCATGGATGTCATACTGTGTTGGGATCTGAGTGTTTGTCGCCTCACACTTTCCCGTGTGGTTTCCAGGAGGCCTTGGAGTCAGCTATGAGCAGCGGCCTGTGGGGACATGCACTTTTTCTGGCCAGCAAAATGGACAACAGGTCTTACACCAATGTGCTGAACAGGTGAGAAACGCAAAGTCATCTGAGACACGACAGCTGCAAGAAATCTGTATCCAATTCTACACATGAGCAGTAATTAGTGAGGAAATTCTCCCTCTGACTACATGTAGATACTTATGATCCGCTTTGAACTTGTGTTACAGCTACAAGGAAATGTGGCCACTATTTCTGTCACTTGTATTAGGAGTATATCCTCAGTTTACCGAGTGTGCTTTAGCCAAGCCTATGGGAACGCGGCTGGGACGTTAAGCATTTTGGCTTAGTGGTCGCACAGGGTGTTGGAACTTCACAAAGGAGCGGCTGTATAAACAGTAAATACATTTTTCAAAATTACTTTTTTATTATCAGGATTTGATCCAATAACACTATGATGATATGCAAACAGAGGCTTGTGTGCCTTGTGAGCAACTTTTATAGGGATTAATCTTTGAACGAGGTATCTAGTTCTCCCTAACACATCCACGGTTTGATCCATGATAAATGGCTGTAGGCATGGCAATGTCAGTCTGTCAGTTGGTCCACCCTTTTGGTCCAGACTGAACTAAACTATTGGATGGATTGCCATGACATTTTATACAGACATTCATGGTCCCCATAGAATGAATCCTATTGACTATGGTGATCCCCTGACTTTTCCTCTAGCGCCACCATGAGGTTGACATTTGTGGCAGGACATTTGTGTTCCCCTGATGAACTGTAATAACTTTGGTAACTTCCTCCGACTTT
This sequence comes from Sebastiscus tertius, assembly GCA_916701665.1. NCBI lineage: Eukaryota > Metazoa > Chordata > Actinopteri > Perciformes > Sebastidae > Sebastiscus > Sebastiscus tertius. The sequence goes on along the minus strand of CAKAOH010014036.1, from coordinate 112,417 downwards.
ACATCTAGCGTCATTATCAGATCAAAATCCCAAACTTTGTTTTATGACCAAAATACCTGCAAAACTAGTGACATTCCCGTCAGCCTCAGATGTATGTGTAAATACTGTATGTGTTTGACATTTTTATGGGAGTAATGGCACCTTCAATCAATATTTCCCTGTACTGAACTGATGCTAAGATTATTCAGTAATGACGAAAAATCAACAAATTACATTCCTATAGCATTTGCCTTCAGTCAGACTAAGGGATGAAGACTCACTAATTAAATAGGCTACTTATGACTCGTGTAGCACATGGCACATCCACTCTGTCAAAAAAAGTCCCCTGGCTTTCACACCCCTGTGTCCAAAAATAATTATCTCAATTTAGAATCTGCGCAAGGTAAGTATAGTTATGAAAACAAGAGGAGATCTGACCTCTGGAACACTTTAACACGGCTTCCTGTTTGTGAATATTTTCAAAATAAAAGAAACATTTTTTTCTATGCATGAGGCAATAGATATGATGTAGTTTGTTAATCAGTGATATTTCTAACATGCATTTGTCAATTAGGCAAAGGTGGAAACTCCATTAATAAAGAGATAATGATTCATTATTTCTGTGAGCTCACAAAAAGCCATTACTCCCTACCTTGTTTTTCAGAGCTTATCTCGGCTTCTGGGTTATTTATAATTTGCAGAGGATAGCAGTGCATAACAGACCATTAACACTATTTCTCATGTAACCTAATCCATTTTTACAGACTATTTTTGCATCAGAAGTACGTCCCACAGCGGCACATGTCACTAGAGGAATGTCTGGGGGGTGGGTAGAGAGCCAGGCTGATTTTTATTTGTGATTGACATCAGCATGGTATATCACTTCTGTACAGAGTAGCAGCAGGGGTGATCTTTAACTGTGATGCATTTTGTTTTACGACACTAGCTCTTCTTCTAGTATGTAATAAAAGCCTGGCTTAAAGCAGCAGTGGGTTGAATAAAGCAAATATGATTTCAAAAAAAAAAAAATTTACAGTATATTATACAGTAGTGCATGAGACCGGTAATCTGAAAAAGATCATGTGCCTCCAATGTCCTCCGGTGTCCCCCGATGCTCCTAATGGCATCTACAAGATTTCACAGTCTGAAGAAAAACAACCAATCAGAGCTGATCTGGAGTCTGCCGTCCAGCTTCCGTCTATGAGAGCTATGAGTCAATCACTCGCAAACTTCGATCGAACAGTCAAACTAGACCTCGCCACAAATGTTTTCAGAAACATCTTGTAGTGCACGGTTTAGCTGTAAAATAAGAAAGTTTGTAACACAGCAGCCATGTTGAGAACAGCTGAGGAAGCCCCAAGCACCGCCCACTAGCCGGAGCACAACAATAGGAACGCTCACGAGAAACACTCTCTCTAAAATGACTTGTGATTGGTCAAAGTCTTCCATCGCGGGCTAGATTTTTAAAGCCTGAAACCAGAGCCATGAGGAGGAGCAGATGTCTAGTTTTCTCTCAGAACACTTGAATTACAATATGCTGAAAGGTTATTATGGAATTTTTGCCCAATGATGCCAAAAATATACTGCCTACTGAAGCTTTAAAGGACCAGTGTGTCAGATTTGGTGTCATCCACTGGTGTGGTTGCAGATTGCAACCGACTGAGTACCCCTCTGCTCACTCTTTCCTTTCCAAGACTGCGGTAATGTGAGTACAAAACCGTGCAAACGCTGTTGGCCTCACTCAGAGGCCAACAGCGTCGAAGAAGTATGGTAGCCTTCAGGTAATGTAAAAACATGAAAGGCTCTCTCTAGAGCCAGTGTTTCGTTTGTCCGTTCTGGGCTACTATAGAAACATGGCGGAGCAACATGGTGGACTCCTTGAAGAGGACCCGCTCCCTATGTAGATATGAAGGGCTCATTCTAAGCTAGCGAAAACACAATGGTTCTTAGTTTCAGGTGTTTATACACTAATGAAAACATGATTATTATCTTCCATTTCTGCTAATAGATCCCCTGAAATGTTACACACTGTTCCTTTAAGATGTGCAATGAGACAACTGCTCTTTTGGCAGGTTTACAGGCCAGCTGACGGCCAGTGATCCCCTCCAGACTCTCTTCCACCTGCTGACTGGGAGAATCCCTGCTGTAGCCGTGGTAAAACATCCGGAAACTATTCACACATCCCAATTGTCACAATTGCAGTTATTGTAAAGACTTCATTAGCCAATAAGAGTCTTGGTTTTGATGCTCTGTGCCCAGTGCTGTGGAAATGAAAAATGGGGAGACTGGAGGCCCCATCTGGCTGTGATGCTCTCCAATGAGACTGGAGATCCCGCCGTCCAACAGAAGGCCATCGTCACCATGGGAGACACACTCGGTATGGACGCACTGGACTGACAGGTTGTAATGTTGTTTCTGCACAAATATATACAAGCTGGTTGTTTTGTGTTTCTTCCCCGTGCAGCCTCCAAAGGCCTTTTACATGCCGCCCATGTGTGCTACCTGACAGCCGGTGTTCCCTTTGGGGTTTTCACGCAGAAGGCAGAGAGACTGGTGCTTCTGGGCAGCAGCCACAGGTGAGCTGTGCTTGCTCTTTGATGCCATTTAGCTGCCATTTCTATAAAAGAAATATAATTATAAGAAATTAGCACAAGGCAAGGCAGGTAAATGTCTTTCAGTGCTCTTATTTTAATCTTTAACATCTTTTAACTGACGAACCCGGTACCGGGTTTGGCTGAGCTGTGTGTTAAAACACTGCCTTTAAAAACTTCATAAAATGCTGTGGTGGTCTTTTTTCTGAATTGTTTCTAAGAGACGAGGCCTTAACGTGACTAAAACAACACTCCAAGTATATTTTGTCCAAACAATGTTTGTTTGGCAATGATTTCAATATTTTAGTTACAAAATCAATGCACGAGAAATTGTATTTTTTACTTTATAATACTTCTGACCGTTTTTATATTGAATGTACATACTTGACTTTGGATTCTTTTTTTTTAAATTGATTTTATACTGTGCATAATGATAAAATCTGATGATGCACAGGGTAAATGTCATGGCCAAAGGCTCCATTGTGTGTACAAAGCCTCCTGTAGTGGATATCAGTAATATTTTATAGCCAGATTCCCTTTCAAGAGGTAGAAAACCCATTTGGCACACTTTGGGTATCCAAGTGGCCAAATGGAGAGTCCACCCGGTCCTATCCTTACTAAAATCTATGTGCTTTGTGTTATTTATATCTGCTTTGGCACAGTTGTAGTCAAGGAGTTGCTGAATGAATTCAGTGGCATCTCTGTGCATGGCATCATTGCTATAATGGTGTTATCCACTGTTTAATCGAGAAAACATTTTAGGCAAGCATAAAAATGGAAATTTTTCCTTTGGTTCATCACAATTTACTCAGGCACAGTAATACTCACAATGTTACTGACACTGAATTCTCTGATGTCTTACCTATCCATAGAGACCACGATCATGCATGTAGACCTGGTAGTTGTGGAGCTATTCTTGATTTATTTTGGGTATATCTGTCTAGGCGAACCACACCTTTCACCACCCTATGGCTTAGTTTTTGTGTGTTTGCTGAGATGACCTTGCTTATGTTTGGTTTGCTGTATCCTCTCCTCTCCTTCAGACAAGCCTTTGAATACTTTGCCACGAATCTTGCCATCCAGTGCACTGAATTGTATGAGTACTGCCAGAAACTTGGGGGCAAATATCTGTCAATACCATCCTTTCAGGTAGCTCCTATTTACACAAGATCACACTGCCTTTCTATAAACATTTTTTTTTTTATAAATAATGTTATTCTCATATGCCGTCATAATTAAATAAATCAGATGCCAAATACTGCTGTGTTGTGTTCAGGTGTATAAGTTCCTGTACGCCAGTCGACTGCTGGACTGTGGGCTGGCATCTCAGGCCTTCCATTACTGTGAGGTGGTGGGACAGGTGATCCTCAGGCTGAGGGAGCCTCTCTTTGTGCTGACTGGAGAGCTTATTAAGGTATTCACACATCCTCCTATACACTCATAACTACATGTATATTATGTGTTATACATTTGAGTACTGTACCAAAGTGACACGCTGTATATCGATTACATTTTACATAAATGTACTGTATGTACGTGTCCTCTTTTCTGCAGCTGTCAGACAGGCTGAGACACTCTGAGGGTCAGTTCAGTGAAACAGGTGTTTGCGGAGCCGGGCAGGAACCCGACTGGCTCAAACAGCTCCGTGCTAGGTACCACAGTTTACAGGTGAGTGCTCCATGGCTTTTATATGAGAAAAATGTCTAATCTTAAAGAAAAATAAGATTTTCTTTTTAGCTGATTAGGAATTCAGGATTAACAGGAATCTTAAAGGTAGAGTTGGTAATGTTAAGTAACCAGTAAAAGTACACTAGATTTAAAAAATGATCCAACCGAAAAACCCAGCCCAGTGTTGCCAACTCATTTCCAATGAAAGTAGCTAGTAGCACTAGCTCCAAGAGTCCCTAAATCTAGTGAGAAAGTCGTTAAGTCGGCAACACTGACAGTCCGTCCCTTCAGCCCTCCCTCTTAAGCCACTCCCCCAAAATTATCATTATGAAAGTAAACAACAAACATGGCTATTGTTAGTACTCACAGCTGTCAAGCTAGCAGCTTGTGGAAGACTCCGGTGACGCACAATGAGTGCACAGGCAGAGTGCACAAATGCAGAGCTCAAATGATTTCATTTTGGCCGAATGAAATGATTGACAGCCACAGATCTTTCTTTTTTTGTCAGAGCATTTGATTTATTGATTGCTGTTGGATGTAAGAAATTCAAATAATATAACAAAAAGGTTTCTAAAATCTTTACCAACCCTACCTTTAAAGTGGAGATGAAGCAGTCAACCAAGTTAGTTTATGAATGGACTGTTTTGCTCTTGGTTTTAACATTGTAAAACTCATCTTTACATCCAGGAACAATACAATAGTGTCCCCCTTTTTGTATTCGTCTGTCCCCTGTACTCTCAGTCTTTCTGCTTTCTACTGTTTCTGCATTCTTGCCACGAAAGATAAAACAAAGCTTCTCTTTTTTTTTAAATGCTTTCATTTGTCATGTTTGTTACATAATTGTTCATTCGAGTGGAAATCCATTTAGTAAACCAGCTTAACTTGGTAGACTGCTTCATCTGCACTTTAAATTTGGTGCAGATTCATGTCACCTTCAGGAGGAATCGTAATAACTTTGGTTTATGACCATATACCTACAAAACTAATGATATTCCCATCAGCCTCAGCTGTACATTTGTGTATAGTGCTAATTAGCAAAGTTAGCAACATGCTAATGGTGAACATGGTAAACACTATACCTGCCAATCATCAGCATGTAAGCATTGTCATTGTGAGCATGTTAGCATGCTGGCATTAGCATTTTGCTCAAAGTACTGTTGTGTCTAAGTACAGCCCAGCGGGCTATCTTTGGGTCTGAAAAATGAAGCCAATGTGGAAGTCTCTTAAACTTGCATTCTTTCTAACAGCCAGCACGGGGCGACTCCTCAGGTCTGATTGTATAGAAGTCTATGAGAAGGTGACCCTACTTCTCACTTGATTCATTACCTCAGTAAACATGCCAAATGCCGAACTCGAGGCTTCAAAACGGCAGTCAACAAACCAATGCGTGACATCACACTGACTATGTCCACTTCTGATATACAGTCTATGGTACAGCCTCACAGAGCCACTGAGAGAGACTCTTGTTGGTCTTGTTTACAGTAAATCATATAAGTGATGTCTACATTTCTTATTTTACTCAGATGGGGAGTTACGACTGTACTGAAACATACCAGCCACCTCCTGAGGGAAGTGCTCTGGCCCATGAGGATAGCAAGGTTTTCTCAGGTCATTTTTTATCCTCTCATTACTTGACACATGATGCACTGTGTAGCTTGTTTCTCACTAGAGAGCAGTGTCTAATAATACTCTAAGGATAGTAAAGGATATTTCTGAATGTTGCTTTCATTTTTATTTGTCTACAGAATCGGACTTGGATGACCTAAACTGTGACATCCAGAGTCCAGAGCCTGAACTCCTGTATTACAGAGGCACTGAGGACCAAGAAAACCTCGTGCATCAAGTTGAAGGAATCACAGAGGAAATGAACGCGTTGTCGTGGGATGTCAGCGGAGCTCAGAACTGGTACAAAATGTGCAGCAACACGCCTTATTCATGTCTGTCAGAAGGAAAATCATTACTGCACATGTGATATCCTAATAGACCATTATGTCACTGTCTCCCTGTTGCTTGTCTAGGCCACATGCCAATTCTCCGTTGCCAGTAACGCCAGTTTATGCTCCCCCAGCGTCCGCAGTGGCCGCGAGCCAAGCCTTCAGTTATCATAACACAGATAGTTCTGAAGTCAGAACGGCTTCGCCACATTGTCCTCTGAGTAATCCGCCATCAGCAGCAGAGGGTGAGGATCTAATGTTAGATCATTCCTTTCTCTGTTCAGATATGTACTACAGGCTGTGGGGGAGTCAGATGGTGTGTGATGTTTTGATTTCATTTGCTTCTACAGGAGTCGGGTCGTACTCTGGAGCAGGCACAGTGAGTGATCTTTGTAATGTTCTGTAATGATAGAAAAGCAAAGAACACAAAGTTGATGTGATGTCCCTTTTGTCATCTATTTCTGGATTTATATTTCTAAAATTAAATTCTTTACAAAAAATGTCAATGTTTTTGAATGATCAATGTATTTCAAAATTTGAAGCTTTTTAAACATATAGAGCAGGAGTTCTCAAACTTGTGGGGGCCAGGGACCCCCCACAGGGGAGAAAACTTTCCAATCATAAGAATTAATCATAATCAACAATTGTAATCAAGCATTTGCTTTGTACCATTTGTACTCTTATTCACTGGAACTATTTATTTTGTAAAAATGTAATTTATTTTTATTTATTACATGATTCTGATCGGTCAATCACAGCGTTCTACGGTCCGTTATTTCTTTATAGCAGACCGTTGTTATGTATATCAGACCGTTGCTATGGGCACAGTTCTGATGTTAGACTCTGGCGGACCGTTTTTTTGTCAAATGGTTGATTTTCTTAAATAAGTAACTGTGTAATAAGCATGTACAGTTAGCGGGTCATTGTTGCGTGAAATAAACCCCTCAGGGCATTGCGTCGGGGTGCTGCATCATCCAGTCAGGGTTTATTTCACAACAATGACCGGCTCGTTGAACATTATCCCTTACATAGCGTCAAATCATAACAGAAGTTATCTCAAGATGCTTTTCATATAGAGCACGCCTAGACGGTACTCTGTAATTTAGAGACCCAACATAAATACTTCAGACCTGTTTCATAGTGATAAACAGAAACACATTTCAATTTGAATCATGTTAATACCAACTATATACTTTTAAACAGAGGGTCATTTTATTAGGGCCCGAGCACCGACAACGTTGGGCCAGCAAAGGCCCTATTGAAACTGTAATTCAAATTGCATTTGGACTGAATTTAACAGCATTTATATTTTTCAAGCAATTCATCTCAAAAGCTTTCAGAAAAGAACAGTAGCACGACTGGCATAGTCCTAATGAATCCAGAACATTTAAAATCACCATTGTAAAGCCGACTTTCAGTAATTCAAATAATGAACGCATTGCTCCTTATTCAAATCATTGGCAGAAAGCTCTGAACAAATCATAACGGAAGTTATAATAACACATCATAGTAATTAAGCCTATTACTTCAGAAAGTTTTGATTAGAATATTTATATTAGAGTGAATGAAGTGACCGATTCAAGACAGATTGATGTGATGTTTCACAATCATATCAGAGTTTCTATTAGGAGTGATGGACACAATATGCTTGTTTTATTGGTGCATCTATAGATATGTACTTTTTAATGATACAGCACAATTTTCTAATTTATAGCAAAATTATATTATAGCAGAGTGCCATGGACCCCTGAGGATCCCGATTTGGGAATCACTGATATAGATCATTGGTAAATGTTTCCACAAAGTTACCTGGATGTATGTCTGTATTTGCTTTTTGAAGATGGGAGTTCAGATGCTGGATGTCAACTCCAGTCAGCAGGGGCGAAGCCAGCAGAGCATCCCGCAAGGTTTAGAGGCCTCCGAGCAGACCAGCGAGCCTCCTAAACAGGTGGGCGGGTCATACTGACACCTGTTAAAACTACATTAAAGTCGTTTGACAAGGGTCTCATTTTCTGTGTTTCTGTTGTTGCAGGGCAACAAGCCCGGATGGTTCAGTGGTTGGTTCAAATCAAAACCCAAAGATGTTCAAAAGGAGAGTTCAGAGCAGAGAAGCCCAGCTCAGATGGTAAGAGTCCAATATATATACATCATACTGTTCCGTTTCAATGTGGTAATGTAACATATACGTTATTCTATGTTTTCTCAGGAGCTACCACCGACTACTGGCTTCTGTCCTCCTCCCCCACCTCCCATCGTCTCTCCTGGCATGTTTCCATCTCAGCCTTCCTCTGCTGGGATCAACCCCTTTTCAAGGAAAGCAGGTAAATGATTTTACTCAGGGCTGTCAGTCGATTAAAATATTCAATCGTGATTAATTGCATGATTGTCCATAATTAATCGCGATTAATTGAAAATGAATCACATTTCTTTTTTATCTGTTCAAAATGTACCTTAGAGGGAGATTTGTCAAGTATTTAATACTCTAATGAACATGGGAGTGGAAAAATAATCTCACTTTATGCAAATGTATGTATGTATTTATTATTGGAAATCGATTAATAACACAAAACAATGACAGATAATGTTCAGAAACCCTCACAGGTACTGCATTTAGTACAAAAAATATGCTCAAATCATAACATGGCAAACTGCAGCCCAACAGGCAACAACAGCTGTCAGTGTGTCAGTGTGTTGACTTGACTATGACTTGCCCCAAACTGCATGTGATTATCATAAAGTGGTTGGTACCAATGGATTCATTAGGTTTATGTAGTTTCATATAATACCAGTATCTTCACTCTAGCTTTAAAACTGAGACCGCTACAACCTAAAAATCGCAAGTTGCGTTAATGCGTTAAAGAAATTAGTGGCGTTAAAAAAAAATTGTGTTAACGTGCTATCGCGTTAATTTTATCTTTTTCTTTTTAGATTTCAACTCCGCAAGTCATAAATATAATGCCATGTGGGATTTTTTAGGTCACTGGCCCTCTAGAGGAGCCGTGTTCCTCCTGCGTCGCTGCCATTAACACATTTGTTGACCGGTGTGTCCAATTTCATATTTGGGCTAAAATACAGTCATGATATGCAGCTTACATATTTTTTTTGGCCGCCACTGATGACATTTTTCCTACATGAAGCAATGCAAATGTGATAGTTTTCTATAAATATCTGTGTCTTCTTCATAGGCCAGCAGCTGGGGTAGAAGCTGTCAAGACCACTATCCTCTATCACAGGTAATTAAGTTACTATAATAACATATACAGTATCTGTACCATATTAAAAGAATTCACATTCATTTAAATTGTTTGTGTTTGTAGGATCACTGACATTACAAGAATCAAAGTTGGAGGATCTTTGCCCCCCACCCATATTTATTTTCACAGGGTGTCCTTTCAAACTGTGGGGGTTGGAAAAACCATCATGTTGCATATTAGATACAGAAATACTCTGGATGGAGCGGCAAAGTAACTCATATTGCAGCGTGAGAAACAGCTGAGATGCGCTCAAAGCTGACAGCAGGGAAATTACCAGTGGATGCAGGACATATTTTGGGGAAGGGATATCTTAATTGACCCCAATAACCATTTATGTACCGTATGAGAGATTTGACCAGGACCGTTGATGCCAGTGGCACGGAGCGACTGTGACCACCTGCGTAACTGCCCGCCGAGTATGTCATCAGACTCTCTCAACTCAATGAGTATCCGTGGGTGCTATATGCTGCAAGAGAAGTAGCTAAATTTAAGTTAAAAGTATAAAATCCATCCATGCATCATCTTTTTATGATCAAATATCTATGCACTTAAAGGGACTCTATGTAAGAATCTGAAATTGTTTGTTTAACAGTGACACCTGTGGCCGTTAAGTCAATGACAGTCAGCGTCCTGTTGCTCGTGCTTGAGCTCGTACTACCAACACACATGAGACTGAAGGTAATTAACAGGCATCATGTTAATTAACGTTAGCAACATTAGCCAGCTAAAACCACAATATCACTATATATTTCACATGCTTGGCAGTAATGTTAGCACACCAAACGAAGGTTCCTCCATGAGTCGAAGGCCCGACCGATGTTGATCCTAGTGTTAACTTTTCCTGCATCAGCCTATATAACTTTGGTGTTTTGTGCTTCCGTGGAGTTTATGTTGGAGTCTGAGTTGTGGTAGGGGGCTGGTCGTTTGTTAGCGTTAGCGGACTCCATTTCCAACCGAACGTAAGCTATGGTTGCACACTGTAGCGGAGCTGAAGGCTCTCTAAAGGCACTCTCGCGCGTGCATGAGATCACATCCGTTGGATTTTCCCGGAAAAACGTGCCTGGGTTTTTCACATTAAAAGCGGTCGACAGGCTGATAGAGGAAACCCATAGAGTCGCGGAAGGTCTCATTTTGTAGGTTAGGTTACAACCTGTTCACACATCGGCAATAAAACAAAAGATTAAAAAACGTTTATACATGTACAAACTTTCATACAGTCCCTTTAAACACAATTATCCAGTAATTAGAATTACATTCAAACATCAATGAGATGCAAACTAAACTGTAATCCAATGCTGTGGTTATTTATTAGCATCACAGAACCCATTTTTAATCTTCCAAGCTGAGTAAGAAGAAATTGTAGCCTGACTTTGCAAGGCTGGTAAATTATGGCACAATGTTTGTGAATTATCTGATCATGTTTCCCATCTGTAGAGGGAATAGTTTGAAATATATACAAGACATATGCAGGAAAAAATTGATTTGTCACGCTGCTAAGATGGATGATACCACATGGTGTGAGGGGGGGGGCTGGGAAAGACCTATGCCAGGCAAACATCCAACATGCCCTACACCCCCGTACACAACCAGCCAGTAGACATTTCTAGGATTCAACTGTGTATATGCGCTGATGTTTGCCTTCAACTGAGAATGAGCTTTATTAACAGCCCTATTATATAAATGTTTGTGTGATGACAAAGCTAGCGTAGGCTCCTTAAATTGTATATAAAGCACACAGTAATATATGCTCTTGGAGTACATTTTAGAACAAACTTTTTATTACTGTCACCTTGTAAACATGTTTTGATTTTTTACTTCTGTCATATGTGCTTGATGTATTACAGTATATGTTGATGCTTTTTTTGTACCTCTGTACCAGCACATTCTATGGATTAATTACCAGTTTATTAGTGCAATTTTGAATAAAAATATCTTGCCAAGAAATATCTAGGATTCCAAACGGGGCCTCTCACTTAACGTAGAGCAAGTGACAACGCGGCAGGTGCCGTCTCCTTTTACGATTAGTCGGCAGTAGCCAAGTGTAACGGGGACATGCTGGCCTGGGAATCGAGTGCACAGACACACAAACAACCAGCCAGGATGTGAGTCCCCGCTTACCGCCTGCCAGTAATATGTCGGAGCATGAACGGATTTAGAATGGATAGCTTTATGGAAAAACGGCATCCAAAAAAAATCTCTCCGAAAAGTGAAATTCTGACTAGAGATACAGGCCTTTTCCTCTTTTGGCAAATGCGTAACCAATTTCTTTTCTGACTTTGTTGTTGCATAAATGTGATGTGTCCTTATTGTTTTAAATGATTCCTCAGAGAGCAAACATTATTAGTGAAATAAATAAATACAATTAAAAGGGCTAATTTTGAAATTAACATTTGGTTAAAAAACGTTTATTGAGACTCATCTTCAGACATATTTTTAACACTACAGATACAATGTTGTTTCCCTTGTAGAGCTGAAGCTCCTACATGCTCAAGTTCTAAAGACCCTCTTACAAACCTAACATGCTTGTTGTGCTTGCCAATGTGATTAAAAAAGAGCCATAGATTTACACTTGGCATTACATGCATACTGAAATGACATTTAACATAACACATTTAAAGACCCTCCTGCCTGGAAATAGCTGTACTGCTAAACACAATACTGAATAGGAAGCACCATGAATATAATTTAAAAAAAGCAACAACTAACTGATTAGCTAGCTTTCCTGAACCATTCAAACTCTTCTGGTCTATTAATGTGGTCACAGTGATGTGTCTCAGGAGGTATGACTGGCTTATAGCCATGTTAGAGCGCTTCTGTTGCAGCTATTGCTGCTTGTGCGTCAAGAAAAAGTGCAGCATTCAGAACTGCCTGCAACTCACCGGACAATAAAAACAGTCTGCACCTGAGAATAAGTAAAGTATTGATGTAGCTGTTATTTTTTACATGAATGGCAACATTAAGCTGCCCCTCTATCTGTCAGGACAATATAATGTACCAGCTTCCCGTGGGCATCAAAGCTGTCATCTACTCTATGTTTGGCTTGATGCTAAAGTTGGGTATATAAATCTCTGTGCATCTTTGAAATCAACACGAGGAAGTGATGGGCCTCTGAAATGCAATGCTCAGTGCCATCCCTGCTTGAATTGAGTCAGCATGTCCCACCTTGGCCTCCAGATTCAGAATGCCACTACAGCATAGCCATTTATCATGATATACTACCTGCATTTCCCCACATGCAAAGTTGCAGTGTTGTACGTATTATTGACTTAAAAATATGAACTATTAACATTTTATGTATATTCTCACTTTAAAAAGGATCTTGTTACCACTTTCACGTCACACCATTAAACTGTAAGCTCCAGTGTCGATGCTGGTGGCAATTTTTATCCCACAACGTTCTCGTGTGAACCCAGCACCACGGGGGGAGAGAGCGTGTGTTATTGACAAGTAAGGCACAACTATTACACATACCTTAACATAAATAATCTGGTGCCCTGTAACTCTGAATGGATCTGATGTGTCTCTGATGTGTCTGGAACGGATTATTTGAACAAATTGTTCCACCGCATTTGGATATACAGTTGCAAATGCGTACAGTACCTGTCTTTAAACTGATTCAGACACTCTTGTCCCTGTGGTTCAGCATGTGCTGTGCGAGCTTTGTGGCACACAGGAAAGACTTGTCACACTCCACACAGACAAAGATCCTCCCTGCACAGGTTTGATCCTGGTGGAGCTTCAACGTGTCTAGGTGGCTAAAGTTCTTGCTGCAGCCTGTGCAGTTGTGGGGTTTCTCTTTATTGTGGATGTACTGGTGACGGACAAGGCGAGAGGCCATGGCGAACGCCACGCCGCACTCCTCACACTTGTGGGGCCGCTCCCCGCTGTGAATGGCCTCGTGTTCGGTCAAGTTGGACGACTTGGTGAAGCACTTGGAGCACACCGTGCAGATGTACGGACGCACTCCTGCGTGGATCTTCTGGTGCTCTGCCATGCGGCTGGCCAGAGCAAAGGCTTTCCCGCACTCGGGGCAGGAGAAGGGCCTTTCTCCCAGGTGCTTCCGCTCGTGACGCTTCAGGGAGAGGGGTTTATTGAAGGTCTTGCCACAGTGCGTGCACGGGAAGGGCTTGTCGTTGGTATGCATGTTACGCTCGTGCTTTCGCAGGTCAGAGGAGCGGATGAAATCCTTACCACACGCGTCACAGACATATGGCTTCTCACCAGTGTGTGTGCGAATGTGCTTGCGGTAATCTGAGGACCAGATATAGGTCTTGACACAGAAGGGGCAGTGGTATGGTCTTTCACCAGTGTGTAGACGCTTGTGCTGCTGCAGCGTGCCCTGATGAGAGTAAGCCTTGCCACATATATCACACACGTGTGGCTTGAGGCCGGTGTGCGTTTGCAAGTGACTCTGGAGGTTGCAGAGCTTCTTGAAAGCCCAGTTGCAGTGCGTGCACTTGAAGGGACGGTGCTCTTTGTCAACTCCACTGCGCTTTTTCATCGCAACCAAAAGTCGAGGGATCTTGTCATCTTCACATTTTTTAAGTAATTTCTTTACAGAAGGACTATTTATATCCTTCTTTTTGGTCTTATTCTCAGCTCCGCCTGGAGAATTCTCCTCAACGTTTAGCTCTTTGAGCTTAGATGCCCTCTGTTTGGCATTACTTTGCATCTTATGACTCTTGAGGTACTGAGAGTGGTTACTTTCCTTATTTTGCGCAGCATCCAAGAGCACTTCATTAGAACCATTTATTTTACTGTTCTCGATATGTTTGGTGCATTGTAACAATCCTCGACCGCCGGGGTCTCGGTCATGTTCAAATCCCGTTTCTTCTCCCGGCGAGAGTTCGGCAAACTTCTCCACGAGAGACCATTTTGGCGTTTGAGGGTTCAGGTAAAGGATCCCAGCGTCGCTGCTCTCTGAAAGTGAGCTTATGCCACAAATGCCGCCAAATGAAGAGTCAGTCTTCACATGGTGAGTGTTCATTAAGATCTGTCCATCTGGGAGAGAAGGAGTGACACAGTATCTTTCTTGGTGTTTCCTATTGCTTTTCTTTTCAACAACTGCCCTGTCGGATATGCGTGGGGAGATTTCGTCAGCCATGGTCACCTTTGTAGTGATGAAATCATCAGCAGGAGCTTCAAGCTGATCTGACCTGAAAAATAAAATACACAAAGCGTGTCATTACCAAAATGGGTATGAATTAATATCTGAATATAAATGATCATATCAAAGTTTTCACATGGATGTTATTTCTTCATAGTATAACTTGTATTACCATACAGGTCTGCTTACGACTACTTCACCAGGACCTTGTTTATATCCTTCACACAACCTTGCATCTTGCAGTCATACAGCACATGCATTCCCAAACTTCTTCAACATATGTTCCTGCATAGCTTTTCCTCATCTTTCCATAAAAATAAAAAGCACGACCAGTTAAGAATCACAAGCTGAAAGCATTTTCCTGAGCTACTCACCCCGCGGTCTCCCTCCGAGCAGGTCAGGTCCAGGAGATGCCACAGGAGATATCATAGCCCCCGGGGTCTGGTGTAACATATGGGAGCTGTGCAGTCCATGGTGTTAACGGGCGGGGTTTGGCAGCAGCCGTCTCTGGGGTCTGGGTCAGCATCTATCTTGCTAGTCAGCAACAGCAATGATATCTTCACAGCCTGGCTCAGCTTACCTCTCTCTGACTTAACTTACCGCCCGGTTGCATATAGCAGCCTGTTGAGTAAGTTTCACAGTCAGTAGCAGAGGCTGAGAACTTGAATTTCCCATTAGAATGTCGAACTGTAACCTTTTACTAGCTTAAATTAGTTAGCCTCAGGTTAGCCTACTATTGTGTTCACACCTTTATGGTAACTTTTAGGTTACTTAGGGTAACGTTAGCCTTTTAGTGAGTTTATTGTATTCCTCACAACTCTTCTACTTTTAAAAGGTAGGCTTATAAACCTCATAAAACCGACGTTTAAAAGATAAACACAAATATGTAGCTGAACTGTTTCCTGGTTTGGACAATTTTTTGCTAACATTCTACTAAAATTCCACTTTAATATGAATGATCGTATAATGTTTTCAGTTAATTTAAAGTGGCAGTAGGCAGTATATTTTTGACATCATTGGGCAAAAGTTCCATAATAACCTTTCAGCATATTGTAATTCAAGTGTTCTGAGAGAAAACTAGACTTCTGCTCCTCCTCATGGCTCTGTTTTCAGGCTTTAGAAAATCTAGCCCGTGATGTGAGACTTTGACCAATCACAGGTCATTTCATTGAGAGAGCGTTCCTATTGGCTGTGCTCCGGTCATGTGACCGGAACTTGTTGTTCCTTCACCAGATTTCACAATGGCGGCGGCGTCACAAACTTTCTCATTTTACAGCCAAATCATGCACTACAAGATGATTCTGAAAACATGTGAGGCAAGAAATATGCATTAACGTAACATAATATTGATTCATATTTGATCAGCGCTGCAGTTTGACCGTTTGGTCGGAGTTCGCGAGTTCGCTCTCATGGACAGCAGACCTCAGATCAGCTCTTACTGCTTGTTTTCCTCCGGTCTGTGAAATCTTGCAGATGCCGTTAGGAGCACCGAAGGACACAGAGGCACATGATTTTTTCATGTTTCATGTACTACTGTCATGATATAGCGACTGTTTTATAAAAATAACTGTTTTTTAATCATATTTGCTCCAATCTTGCCTACTTCAGTTTTAATGGCGTAAAACTAAAGTCTAACTTCTTACCATTCTATCTGAATATCATTTTAATCATTTACTTTAGCTTTGTCTTTACCAAAGTCGGCAAAAGGACGCTAACCGAACTTGTGTTTTTCCACTGTGTTAGTGTGGCAGGTTGGTCGCGCATTGATATTTTAATGAACTTCCAGGTTATGAGGTCACAGGGTCACATTTAGGCAAGCCAGATATGTAACCTTCTAAATAGGCATCAAACGTGTCATTTCCATTGACACAGCCCGTTTACAGTATAACACTAATGATGCTGTTTCAGATCACAGGTAAGAGCTTTCATTTCTATTTTAAGTCCATGTGCATTTCCTTATAATGGCCACAACATGTCGCTGTTTACTTGCTGTTTTTATGAACACAGAGCCACAGACTGTGGAAAATCCCCGGCTCCATTCAAAAAACCCGAATGGAAATCTTTAGGAGATCTCTTTGTGGACATGTGTGTTGTTTAAATCACTTGTGCCCAAAGACTATTATTACAGCAAGGAAAAATGCCACAACATTAGTTCTGATTGGTCAAAACAATACAACTTTGACATTTTGAGATCACATGAAGAATCACACTTTTATTAATAGTAATATATAGTAGTTATTAAAAGTCAGGATTTTTGAACAGTGAGGTAAAACGCTAACATTGTGTTTATTAAATGTTTTCCATAAGGAATATTTTTTTCACACCGCATATGTGTACATATCTTTGATATTCAACTTTTTATGCACAGATACCAAATACTTGATTGTGCTCCTTGTAGTTTCTGAGATACGGCTATTTTCTTATCATATTATATCTAGTATTTGGGCACATGGGACTACTTTTTTCTAAAATATAATGGAGTCTATTGCAAAAACAGTAGTCCCATGTGCCCAAATACTAGATATGGTTGTTGATTATATATACTATATATAAGAAAAACTCACTTTTCAGCCAAACAGTTTGACCGATTTTGAAAATTTCTTTACATTTGTGCTTAGGCAAGCCTAGAGAAAATTTCCGTTGTTGAGACAAATGGGTTAAGAATAACCGAATGTTCTCAATTTAATATATAGAGAGTAAAAATGATGTGTATCAGTTCCCCCTTATCTCTTTTCTTGGAAACAGAGGATCTTTGCTTTGAATTGTTGAGGCTTGTTGTGTCCAGGAAATGAATAAAAAACCAAAATAGGGAATGGCTTTAATTTGGTGTTACTTGGTTTGAGAACAGTGCAGCCCTGCAGCTCTTGTATAAGATAAATAAGTTGCAATTCAGGTTTTTTGTCAGTAGGTGACCTCGTATCCATTTCCTATTGATGAATTAGGAACCATTCGAAATCATGTTGCAGTCAGTGAGGAGGATGTAGTTACTGGGAATGCACTGGTAGTGTAGAATCAATCTTTAGTACTACTTTTATTCTCAAGAACAGGCCATGTCTTCATAAGAGAATCTTGCTTTTCTTATAATGTTTCTTTCCTTGATTTCTCTTAAAATTTTAATCACAAATTGGACAAAATCTTTTTGTTTCTTTCTTTAACAGTGTACAGACAGACAGGCCTCGAGGGGCCTGCGTGTGTTAAGTAATTGAGAAGTTCTCGTGAGACTCATGTCGTGATTAAATGGACAGTGCTGGTCTGCACTCAGTGCATTTTCCCAGGGAAGCAGATTGAAATTGGACACTTACCAAATCACCCTCACAAAGCTGCGTTCAGATGCACCTTGTTCGTCGACACATATCGAGTTTTAGTCTCTGTGGAGTTTCTCCTGCGTAGTTTCCCATACAGCGACACCACATACATACCGGTAAATTTCCTAATGCTTTCAGAAATATTGAACAATGTTCCTTGTGTTAAATAATGGCTGTATTCATGAAAATGTCATGCAAATTAACAATGAATAGGCTATTATCAACAAAAACAAAAATATGAAGACAAAAAAGCACAGTTGTGGGTTGGTGAGATTGAAATTGAACTTGATAATATGGTAAAAACAAAATAAAGGTTGGTCAACATTATGACAGGCAATTCAATTCTTTCTCATTTCTTCTGTTAGTAATATAGTAATAGTTATATACAGTAATATAACTGTGCTATTGTGCACATGTGACACAGTTTGCAAGTTTCATCTCCATTTGAAGTCACGACTTCAAATCATGACTTTATATGGGAAAATCAAAAATGTAAGTTGTTTCCAAAGGAGTACATCAAGTTCCAAGTTTGTAACTTTTTGTACACAAAAGTAAAAAAAAAAAATTCAAAGTGATACAAAACTAAAGCTGGTCAGGGGAGTTGAACCGTTCATGACTCTTGTGTCTTTGTATTCGTCAACTGGAAGCTGTCACAACAAAGTTGCGGTGGACGTTGCGCAAGTGTCTTTTGTAGTGACGCAGTAAAAACCCGGATGCTGAAGCTGTACCAACAACAAGTTTAAGGAACATCACTCAGGAACTCCCTGTTGGGATTAAAAAGATTGTGGTTTGTTAGTTTACAGAGTGTTTGTGTTTCTTCCCAACCCCCGGTACAGTACGTGCTCGCTTACACTGAATTTGACAAGTCTGAGCTTCAAACAAATGCGGCCCATTCATTTAAAAAATATCGCTTCACATCATTACAGTATTTCTATTCATCCTCACTGAATTAGCAGGATACGTGTAAGCTGTAAGGACCATTTATCCCTGCTGCCGTTGGCTATTTTGAATAACTCAATGTGATCTTTATATTGTATTTATTGTTTGTTTGATGTGGTTACTGCTGGCTGGACAACAAATTGCCCCCACCCCCCCAGGGATATTAAAGATATCCTCACACCTTGATCCCATCAGTGAACACAACCCGATTGAAATAGTTAAATACGTGTTGCTAGAAAGTTGGACATGAATGAATATTTCATTGATGTGTACATAACTCACTGGCATGCTGCACAGGAGAAAGTGCCGAGTCATTCTGGGGGATGGTTCTTGAGTTTCACGGTGGATTAGACCGCCTTAATTGAGAACACATACCAGATCTTGGAATTTTCCACTAAGCATCCAGTTGCATAGGTTTTACCCAACATGACGTCAAAACCACATCGTACTACTTACTGTAATGCAGACTTGATGTTGTTATATTATATAGTATATTCTTTCCATGTAGATTTGGCTTTTGGACCATTTAGTCTTGTGTAGTATTGTAGCCTAATTTTAATAAAACTTTATTTATTTGTTTTGTGTCATTGCACAAATTAAATTGCTTGTGGAATGATTTCCTTTATGTCTTTATAGCTACACGTTGTGGCCAAAGAAACGCATTACAATAGATTGCAGTTCAATATGACGGCACTACAAACTACTGAATGACCTAAAACATTAAAGGGTGGAATTAACGTCTTTATTGCACACAAGATATGGAGATACAGTGAAAGGTGAGGGTGACAAACTGTATTAAGATGTAGATATTGTCTTAATTATCAGGTCTAATCACTGGTTATCTTAATCTACTCAGACAATAAGCATTAGGCCTTGACCCACTTTCCCTCTCACTTTGCCTTATCAAACAAAGTGTTAAAAGAGAGAGTAAATACACTGTTTGCATTAGTGATAACAAGCATGAGAAACATAACTCCCCAGGCTGATGCCCACAATGACTTGTTCAATATGTTCACATCATATCAGGGAGAAAGCTAACATGCTTGGCACTGTTGGTGGCATGCAGAACAGACAACCCTAATGCACAGTCTAAATATAGTATGAGGAACTGTTACTGTTGTACCAAAGCACTCCAGGAGAACATGCCAGTAAACAAGAGTATCAGATCAGTGATGTTATCCTTCTGATCTCAAAGGAAAAGTGAGTGCCAAGAGTGCTGGGAGGTGTTACCTCACAAAACCATACACTCATAGGGCCCAATAGTGCTCCCATTTTCCAAAATTTGAGATTGATACCACTCTCGTGTCGACCCATTTAATACGATGCTACAGGTAGGAGACGCTTAGCTTAGCTTAGCTTAGCAGAGGAATACAGCCAGCATGGCTCGGTCCCAATTTAGGGGGAAAAAAACACTCACCACTGGCATTAAAGCTCAGTAATTAACACGTTATATATTTTTTGTTTAATCAGAACAAAAGCCGGAGTGTAAAAACTTTACAGGGAGTTATGTTTTGTGCTGGGCTATTTCTTGGCTGGGTGCAGTGACTTTGGATTTGTTTTGCTAAGTACCTATAGTTGCGTAAGTTGCATAAGTTTTTATGGAGATAGGTAGTGTGAATGTTGCTTTGCATCTGTGGCCCCTAAACTATGGAACACTATACTGAAGTCTGAATGACTCAGTTGACATTTAAATCACATTGACCTTATTTACACTTGAAATGCGTTTTGAGTGATTGGATCACAAGTGGGCAGTGCTAAATACAAGTGTCAACGACCACTAAGACACGTTGCGATTTGATCACTCAAAATGCTTGCCGAGGTGGTCTGGGACGCATTTGACCACATATCTTTTGTAACGAGGACATTACGAAATGCGTCATTAAAAGCTTCTGCTTTTGTTGTAGCCTACGTGTTTATTTGCATATAGTCTGATCAGTGTCACTCAAGATGCACGTGGAGACGCATGTTAATGCCAGATGTAAACGGCCATTAATTGTCTCTTTTTGTTTAATTTTCAGCAGTTGTCTTTTATTCTAATGCTTCTTCAACTTCACTTTTTAGCTTTTGGAAAGTGCAAAAAAAGTGGTGTGCAGTAGGATTACAAATTCACTTTTATCAGGATTACACCAAAACTTGCAAAAGTTTGCAAAACCAAAGGAAGCGTTAAATCATCCTGTCTTCAGCGCACCACATGCTTTAAGGAAAACAGGAATATCCTTTGTCCATTTGTCCCAGGCTAGTTTTCTCTTGGGATAGCATAAGGTTCAGGCTCAATGCATAGAGCATGCCTCAAACATCAACATAGATAAGACTTTGATTGGGCACTGAATGCTATGGCATTTTGGATCAAGAAAATCCATCATATGTTATACATTTTTTTTTTAATTCCTACAAAGAAATCCAAAAGTTACAGTTCTGACAGTACTTTTTCCCAGAACTGCACATTGAGGTGCTTTTATGTTATCTTGGTTATGTCAGTCCCATGGCTGTGTCTGCTTTTTGCTCACCCTGTGCTTGGCCTACTTGTGTGACCTTTGTAAAATTCCATTATCTTTGTGGCTGGAGGATGGGGGTGGTGTTGTCTTCACGGTTCCTGAAGGGGGATTGTTAACTGCAGGATGAGATTTGACAGCGGGGGAGGAGAACACACAAAGAGAGAAACGGTCCAGAAAGAAAGTCAGAGTAAACAAATCAATTATGAAAACAACTGGCTTTGGGTTACTTTTGCTTAAAATGTATCAATCCTACATGTCAGCAGTGATTGATTGATGTTGTTTCATTACATTCAGGTAAACTGTGATAGTTCAAGAGGCTGATTTGTTGGTCCTACAGGTCAAAGACTTGTTTGTTAGGTGAAGTCATTACAAAAATCTCCTCGAAACCAGACAGAACAAAACCATTTTTCCAAAAGAACAAAATGCACTTGAGTAGCAGGGACATGTACGCGGCATCGAAAAAAAAGAGAGAACTTTTTGTCCCAGCTGTGTGCAAGCAACCTGACACCATGGGAGTTTGGTGAAACAGGATAAGAGGAAAACAAACTTTCAGGGAAAAAGTGTCCAGCCTGATCATGTCAGCTAAACACAGAGGAGCAAAACAACTGAAGCTTTGACCCGTGTTTACATCGTGTTTACAATGATATTTAGTGCAGGTCAGCTTACTGAAAATGCTATTCAAGCATGAAGCAAATACATATGATCACATTGATATGGGCACGCATAGGCGACAAATCTAGAAATTCCTGGCTGGTTTGTATGTGTCAGCATATAGTGGGAAACCTGAATGGCTGTAAAGCTCTGGGGCCTTTTCTCGTTAACTTTAAACATCTTCCTGTAAAAACACAACCAACTCATGAGCGGTTCCTCTGTGGGTGTCAAAGGGTAGATTGTTTACACCAGAGAGAGAATTTTCAAAGAGTGAGTCAGAGATGATGACATAGAAATAGTTTAAAAACTGACATTTTTTGTTGAGGCTGTTCATTTTTCAGACACTTTGTACAAAATGAATAAGGGGAAACATCTAGCTTGGCTCTGTCCAGAGGTATCAAATATCTACCTATTTAACATGCTACATCTTGTTTGTTACTGTGAGAATGATGAGGTGGTGTAAAACTGGATAAATTTACACCACATAGATATTCATGTAACCCCTCGTTAAATGCCAAATTGTCTTTTTTACACTTTGGTCTTTGTACATATTAAGCAAATTAGATATAACGTTACGTTGGCTGTAACTTGATGTTTAACAAACATATATGACAGTGAATCTATTCATCCAACTCTGCAAGAAAGCAAAAGTGTATTTCCCAAAATGTCCTTTAAATATGAAGCTTCGACCAAGAGACAGTTAGCATAGCATAAAAACTAGTAGCAGGGGGCAACAGATAGCTTGGTTCTTTCCAAAGGTTAAAAAAATCGGCTTATAATAGGCCTATATTTATATATATATATATATATAAGTAAGGGATAATGTACAGCGAGCCGGTCATTGTTGTGAAATAAACCCCGGCAGGGCGATGCCGCACCCCGTTATAATTATAATATTATATAATTACACGGCTTTGTTGAATACTCGATTCTGATTGGTCAATCACGACATTGTACGGTCTGTTATTTCTTTATAGCAGACCGTTGCTATGTATAACAGACCGTTGCTATGGGCGCAGTTCTCTGTGACGGATTATGGCAGACCATTTTTGTGTCAAATGAATGATTCCTTAAGTAAGTAGCCGTGTAATAAGCAGGATAATGTACAGCTGGCGTGTCATTTTTGTGAAATAAACCCCTTCGGGGCGTCGGGGTCCACCCCTCCGCTTAGACCATTTCACAGTTGAAACATTCCAAATGTGTCCCAGTTTATTTCCCCTTGCAGCTGCAACAGGAAATACACTAGTGTATAAGTGTATAGTGTATGTGAATGACAACTGACAGGAAGTAAACATCAACCCCAACTGTTACCAATGTCATTCTGTTGAAACGGTCTATACTATAGAAATAGAATAGTTGTAGAATGGGCATTCCCATTCAAATCAACGTACCAGGATGGTTAGAGCGGCGGCCATACCGTTGCCATTTAGACCATTGTAGTGGGCCGACTTCTGTATAAGCTAAACCCATTTATGGCAAGTCGCGAACTCACTGAGGTGAAGTTTTACAGTAGGTTAACGACTAAAATGAGCAAAACGAGCTCCATCCGTTTTCTTCCCGGCGAGCTGCAACCACACTTTCACTGATGTGTTGTCATCATAACAACTATCAACAATCGCCATTTTCTTTTGTACTAGTCAGATGACCACGGAAAACAGTTCAGTGTCTGTTGTATTCTTATTATATTTCTATGATCTATACATTATACATAGTAACTTAATTTCTGGAATCTTGTTGTCACTATGAAGTTGCCAGGCAACCAGTGGCTGATTCCCCTTGCTTCCGCTCTTTATGCTAAGCTAAGCTAAGCTAACTGCGTCTTGGCTGTAGCTACATATTTATCCTACAGACGTGAGAGTGGTATCGATCTTCTCGTCTAATTCTCGGGAAGAAAGCAAATAAGCGCATTTCCCAAAATGACAAACTATTCTTTTAATACTTATTTTCCTACCCTCAGGCCTTGTGACAATTTAAATGTAAAGCAGAAGTAATCATTTAGTTATTCAATGAATCCTATGAATTGAGTTGCGTGCCTTTTGTGTGTATGTTAACATGCATTGAGCTTAGTATCAAGCCTGTGACACACTCTCATGTTTCTTATCACCGGGCCAGCTGTGGTGCACGTGCAGCAGGACTGACATAATAGCACACGCACACAATGAAGCTCCTTGTCCAAACATTAATGACTTTTTTGTGCTGAATTTGGATGTAATCTGAATTTAACCTTGCTGTGTCCCATTATCCATCCGGAGAAAGTATTTTAGTAATCAATCTCCTGGTCATAGATAAGATCTGAGCTTTAAGGTCAGATTTAATCATGACAGTCACGGCAGTTCTAATCACACAACTGCTATGTGTTTGTTAGACATGTTGATGACGTTTGTCACAATCGGTGGTGGTCTGATCTCCGTCCATGCTCCTCCATGCAGGGTTCTCTAACCTCTCCGTCTCACTGTGCGGCTCTGCTTTCACAGCTGCTCAAGTTTCCGATCATCGGGACGGCAAGGCTGCGACAGTTTTCACTGCATGTCCTCGAACCCACCACCGCAGGGGAGAAGGCTCTGAGAGGGGTTGAGGATGAGGGGGTGGGTGGGGAGTGTGGGACAGAGAACACAGCAAATCTGTTGTCACCAGTGATAGCCTAGTGGTGATAGCTGGGCTCCATAGCAGAAGAGACAGCATTCATGTGATGAGATTAGAGCTAACGCAGCCAAGGATGGTGCTTCATTTGCCATTTGGACTCAAGCTATCTGATTAAGCCTAGAAGCCTCTGATTGAATTGCAGTTCAGAAGCCTCTTTATTAACGACGAATAGTCTGTGTTGTGTAAGGAAAAGGGCAAAGTGAGATTATGTAGCACGTCTTTATATGTGATTCTGGCTTTTCAGACATTTTTTAAAAAGAGTCACACTTGCGGTTCTTTGTTTTATGCGCCATACATTCTCTTAACCTGACTATTGTTATGTAATCGCCTGGTATGGAGCCCCACACCCGCCTCTCCTCCACACACCATATTGCCTAAGTTTAGACTGACCGGCTGCCATGGAAACAAGGCTCTAGGTATAATGTTTTTCTTCATGAGGTCTCCGCTTTATCCAGTTTATCTGCCCAGGTTATCTTATCTGAAATATCAGTGTTTATCCTCGTATTGTAGTGCGTTCACACACGTTCACATCCCTCCTGTACACACAGTGCAATTGGGTTCAGATAACATGGGAGGAGCTGAGGAGGGGCTCCACTTGTAATGCAACGGGAACATTTCAGTAGGTTGTGCAACAGTAAATAATGCAATACATGTGCATGTAAGAAAAGGCAGTCCAATTGGATGTCCACAGGCATCACTATTGCTGATAGCCTTAATCATTAAAGTTTGTTTGTTTGTTTGTAGCAGAATCAACTCGAAAAATGTGCACTGAGTCACCGACTGGATATCTGAGATCTTGTCCGAGATGTCTCTTTGCATGTGGTGTTTATGTGCAGTAACATTTTCTGAGCTCACAACTTGTGGACAGGATTTACGTAGGCCAATGTGACTTGGACATCCTGATTTGGCAGTGAATTCAGAGCTAAATCGAATTTGGTATGTTCTCAAACTGCTGCCAAACACATCGTTGCGAGCATATACCACTAAACCTGGCCTATTCAATTATCGCCCCGGCCGAATTCAGCTCTTTAACGACTTCAGTCTGGCCCTTTGATTGTTTATATATGAAAAAAGTATTAAAAGAAACATAATAATTTCTTCCAATAAGAGTTAAGATAAAAGTTTATTCCTGTTCATCAACGCTACATTATTGACACTGTTACGGACTGTTAAAGGCAATTTGGTTGTTTTATTTAAATCTGCCCAAATTCTAAGTTTGAGTGTTTACATTGTCTGATTATTGGAAGATCTGCATTTTATTAGCAGGCTAATTAGCCCATTCATTAGTTGTGTCTTGTTAAGCCCTGAAACTCTTATTTTGTTAAAAAGTTTTAATCCAGGCTGTTTACGAGGAGGGAATTTAAACTGAATAAAAAAATATGTTAAATGAAACATTGTGTTTATTAAAACAGCAGCTTACTAAGATTAAAAAGGCTTATTGTTTTCACATTTAATGTCCTAGCTTTGCATATCAGATGAAGGAAATTGAAATGCCCGGCCCCTTGGTACTTCACTGTTTTTCAAATCTGGTCCTTGTAAAAACTGACTCCAGTTTACTGAAGGGCATCCAACTCAAGAAGAAGAAAATATAGAGTGGTGCAGGGATGATGTTTTTTAGGTCAACCAGGAAGTTAGCATCGCACTTCATCACGTTTTCTCCACTGGAAGGGCACCCTAGAAGACACTTCATCATGTTTTATCTGCTATAGGGTCATCCAAGAGGGCACTTTCACTGCGGTTTGTTCGAACATGGGGGCACTACTACTTTCGTAAAAACTATGTCTAGTTTTTTAAGGGTTGAGGTTCAATGCCTCATTCAAGGACACTGAGCAAAGACATGACTATTGAAAAGATAAAACGGGAGACACAACTTTTACTGGAGAGCCTTCTAGGCCACACTGTCGCCTTACTGACACCAGTGATCCCAGTTCATGGCCCCCAGACTAAAATAAATCTCAAACACACACGGTCATTCATGTTAAATCTAGGCTAAATGCGTAAATGATACGGATAAATCACTCAAAGACGTATGTATGTATGTATGTATGAAATATAAACACAATATTATTAGTTAGTAGCAGTGATATGAACAACTTTTCTGCTTTCATTTCTGCCAATAACATTATTTTTTTCATTTTGATGCATTGTGGACTCTTATAACTACTGTTAAGGAAGGAAAAATACATTCAGATATCTAAAACACTACAGCACGATTTGAGAAATGTTCATCAGAAATGCAACATATATTGAATTTGCAATAAAATTGTTATAACATATGGAAAAAGAAGTTCTGGTGTCCTTTAAAGAAGAGAATCTTTTTGTTTTCAGCGGAAAGAAAGTTTTCTTTTTTTTTTTTACCCCTGTGAGCTTGTTAGTTTCACTAAATAAGTTTGTAATCAAGCATCTGATTGCTATTTTGGTAAGAAATCCTGCTGTGCCTAAACGTCACTGAATGACTCACCCTCACCGACTCCGTACATACTGCACATTTACTGGAGTCAACAAGACATTTGTAACCTGATATAAATTAAGTGAAACCAGAGGCCGTCACAATACTGAATCAAACACGGTTTGAGTCAACAAAAACACATGGTAAGGAGCTTTAAAGGAGTATTCAGTACAGTATGCGTGTGCCTTTTGATATGATTATGGCGGTAATAATCAACCTTGCTCACATGAAGTTTTAATAATCAGATTTTCTTATGTAACTGTAAAACTGTGTACTCTAATGACTATATTATATAAGTCACCTAAACTTAAGTTTAAGTAGCTAATGCGATATGGTCTGTAATACAGTAGACCGTACAACTAACTGCTCAAAATGAGCCATTCCTCTCCATGGAATTTCAGGTCTTCAGGCTGATTTTGGAAGCAACTGGAACTAGTCCATAGGTTAGCGAAAGTTGTGTCACAACAACCTACCATAGAAAAACAAGCCCAGAGGAGTCAGCAAAGTCGGTACGCTCACGTGCATGCTGTCGCCTTCACAGTAAATGATAAATCTGTCGAAACTCTTTTGAAGTCAAGTTGACAAGACAGACACTTGGAGCGGTTCGCTGTTTTGAATAAGTGGGAGGATGTGGCTGTTCCCGTGCCTTAACCAACCACCATTTGTTCAACATTACAGTGCATTTTCCCTTAATGCTGGTCACATTTCCGAGACTCACATCAGCTGACTGTCTGCATGAGACAAACGGGCTTCAGTATATAACTGGAACGGGATGCATAGGGGAATAAATTGGAGTTAAAAGTAATTTCTAAAAATGTTAGCTGTTTATTCTTTTTTGGACAGTTACAAGTGAAAAAAACAGACAATGCATTATTAAAAAAAAACATACATAAGAAGTTTGTCAACCTTATCTATCCTCCACATGATAAAACCGCCATTATGACAGACAGAGGCCAAGATTACTGAACACATTCAAATGCCTTTGGGATCCTTTGGGTCAGAGTTACAAGATCTACAGCAAAACCCTGCTGCACTCATAGACAGTATTTCATTAGTACAAGTTAAACACATTACAGTGATGTCCTTCTATAACAGGTATCAGCCGTGATGCCATGATGGCAGTGTTTGTGCCAGAGGTAAAGATTTTCTGCAGGGATAACCCAATTATTATTTCACCGGTGAAGTAACAAATAGAGAATGGTAAAGATCGATCCGTGAAGTCTGGAAATAGACATGTACTGGTAACGACACCTGGTCTTAAGACTGTTCATTTGCTTTGATCTGTGGGCTCCTCCCCCTCCTCTTTGAGTAAACACGTGCGCACCAGAGCCTCCGTGACGATGTAAGGGTCACAGTTGGCGGACGGACGGCGGTCCTCGAAGTAGCCCTTCTTGTCCTGCCCCACCGAGCGAGGGATGCGGATGCTGGCGCCGCGGTTGGCCACGCCGGCCGAGAACTCGTCGATGCTCGAGGTCTCGTGGCGGCCCGTGAGGCGCCTGGCATTGTCAAGCCCACCTTTGGGATCGTAGGCCCGGATGTGGTACATGTGTCTCTTCGCCAGCCTCTCGATCGACTCCTCGATGACCCTACGAAGAAAAAGGAAATTAGGAACGCACTCAAAACCCAAATTCAAAAAAAAAAAAAATCACACCACAGTTGTTTACTACACTGAAACAACTTATTCTTACTTCAGTCCGCCGTCCTCTCGCATCTCTTTTGTGCTGAAGTTGGTGTGGCAGCCGGCGCCGTTCCAGTTCCCTGTGATCGGTTTGGGGTCAAAGGAGACCACCACGCCGAAATCCTCGCACACTCTGTGAAGGATGAAGCGAGCCACCCACAGGTGGTCCCCCATGTTGATACCTTCACAAGGCCCGACCTGGAACTCCCACTGAAACACAACAGAGACTGCGTTATAAACATTATTAAAGATGCAGTGTGTAGGATTTGGCGAGATCTAATGGTGTGGTTGCAGATTGCAACCAGCTGAGCACCCCTCCGCTCACTCCTCCCTCTCCAAGACTGAGGTAATGTGAGCTGCTGAGTGCAAAACCGTGCTAACGCCGGTCACCTCGCTCAGAGGCCATCCTTACCATAATAACACTACTTTAGGAGCAACGGAGGTCAGACGGTGGCTGGCGGTACCACGGTTTTTGCACACTGAAGTTTCACAACCGTGTCGGAGAACTACGGTGGCCTTCAGGTAACACAAAAACGTGAAAGTCTCTCTCTAGAGCCAGTGTTTGGTTTGTCTGTTCTGGGCTACTGTAGAAACATGGCGAAGCAACAATGGTGGACTCCGTGAAGAGGACACGCTCCCTATGTAGATATGAAGAGCTCATTCTAAGTTAACGAAAACACAACGATTCTTAGTTTCAGGTGATTAAACACAGTTATGAATATTATATTCCATTTCTGCTAATAGATCCCCCGTAATGTTACACATTGTTCCTTTAACGATTATTAACTGGTATTTCACAATTTGACAATTGACAATTTTTCTATGAACGTGGGACAACAGAATTCATTAAAAAGACAAAGGGACAATACCTGAGCTGGCATGACTTCAGCATTGGTGCCACAGATGTCAACCCCGGCGTACAGACAGGCTTTGTAGTGCGCCTCCACTACGTCTCGTCCATACGCCTTATCGGCTCCCACTCCACAGTAATAAGGCCCTAATCAGGTGGAAGGAAACCAAATATTAACACTCAGCAGCTCATCATATTATATTTAGATAAACAATGAGACAAGCTGGAGACCCAATGCTCACCTTGTGGACCCGGGAAGCCGTTGGAGGGCCAGCCGAAGGGATGTCCATCCGTGCCCAGCAGAGTGTACTCCTGCTCCATACCGAACCACGGGTGGTTATTCTCCACCATGCTCATGATCCGTTTGCAGGTTTGACGCAGGTTGGTCTCTGTTGATAACAACGATATGGATTAGCTGAAATACAAGACAGCTTTAACTGTAACCACTTTGTTCTTCTCTCCTTTTTTTTTTACCTGCTGGCTTGCGGTTGTACTTGAGCACCTCGCAGAGCACCAGCTTGTTGGGGTCCTTTCTGAACGGGTCCCTGAACATGGCGGCGGGGATTAGGAACATGTCGCTGTTGGAGCCCTCTGACTGAAAGGTGCTGGAGCCGTCGAAGTTCCACTCAGGTAGATCTGACACAGAAAAACAACAACTGAAATCAATCTATTCCAAAGTCTTATGTTTTACTTAGGGCTGTCAAAGTTAACGCGATAACACCTTAACACAAATTTGTTTTAACACCATTCATTTCTTTAATGCATTAACGCAACTTGCGATTTTTAATTAACCTTTTAAAAATGTGACGGGCCGCTGATCTTTTGGAGGTTGTAGCGGTCTCAGTTTTAAAGCTAAATCCATTGGTACCAAACATGTCGTAGAGGAGACTAAGTAACGCTCCAATCTTATACTAAATTCTGGCGAGGAAAAAGTGTTTTGGCCATTTTCAAAGGGGTCAGTTGACCACTGACATCAAGATATGTGAATGAAAATGGGTTCTATGGGTACCCACGAGTCTCCCCTTTACAGACATGCCCACTTTATGATAATCACATGCAGTTTAGGGCAAGTCATAGTCAAGTCAGCACACTGACACACTGACAGCTGTTGTTTCCTGTTGGGCATGAGTTATGATTTAAGCATATTTTTCATGTTAAGTGCAGTACCTGTGAGGGTTTCTGGACAATATTTGTCATAGTTTTGTGTTGTTAATTGATTTCTGATAATAAATACATACATTCATTTGCATAAAGCAGCATATTGACCACTCCTGTGTTGATAAAAGTATTAAAGCTGAAGTAGGAGAGATTGGAGCAAATATGATTAAAAAAAGTTATTTTTATAAAACGGTCGCTATATCGTGACAGTAGTACATGAAACAGGTAATCTGAAAAAAATCACGTGCCTCTGTGTCCTCCGGTGCTCCTAACGGCATCTAGAAGATTTCACAGACCGGAGGAAACCAAGCAGGCAGAACTGATCTGAGGTCTGCTGTCCATCTGCTGTCTATGAGAACCAACTGTCAGTCACTCGCGAACTCCGATGAAACAGTCAAACTAGGCAGTGCTGATCGAATATGAATCAATATTATTTTACGTTAATGCCTATTTCTTGCCTCCAATGTTTTCAGAATCATCTTTTGGTGTACTGTTTAGCTGTAAAATGAGAAAGTTTGTGACGGGGCAGCCATGTTGAGATCTGCTGAAGAAACGCCAAGTTACGGTAACATGACCGGAGCACAGCAAATAGGAACGCTCTCTCAATGAAATGACCTGTGATTGGTCAAAGTCTCCCATCACGGGCTAGAGTTTCTAAAGCCTGAAAACAGAGCCATGAGGAGGAGCAGAAGTCTAGTTTTCTCTCAGAACACTTGAATTACAATTGCCTACTGCCACTTTAAATACTTGATAAATCTCCCTTTAAGGTACATTTTGAACAGATACAAAACGTGTGATTAATCGCTATTAACTATGGACAATCATGGAATTAATCGCGATTCAATATTTTGATCGATTGACGGGCCTAGTTTTACTGCATGCTGATGCATCATATTGGAGCCAGGTCTTACCTTCAATCGATTTGGGTTCAGAATCCAAAGTTCTGGTCTTGCAGCGCAGTCCCTCTCCAGAACCATCGATCCAGATGTACATGGCTTGAACCTTGTCCCCCTGAGGGAGGTCCATGTACTGCTGCTTAACAGCTTTGTTCAGTTTTGAACTTGCTGAGGTGGCCATTTTTTCTTGACCAAAAACCTGCAGAGCAAAGAAAGTAGACCATAAGCGTCACACACTAGAGCCATTATATATGAATGTAATGCACATATCAAATATGTATAACCAGAGAGGATGTCATGGATGAGGCTTACAAGTCCAACTAAATGTTATTTACAAGGAAAAATGACTACATTGTGACAGATTATACAACAACAGCACCATCAGCCTATAACTGTCTAATCATCTGTTAATCTCAGTTATAAATGCTCATATGAGACAAGAGAAGTGGAAATTAACAGTTACATTACACACTATTTATGTTAGAGTAAAGTCAACATCTAAACATTGACCTGTAGAAACAAAGGGGAAGTTTCAGCAGCACATACAAATAGAAAACTATTTCTCCTTGTAGGAATAAATCCAGTCTGTAAATAAGGAAAAAACAGCCCTTACCTTATGTTAAGTGTAGGAAAATATCAAAAGACTATAAGAGCATCTAGATGCGTGGTCTTTGTGGAGGTTTCTATTGTCTTTCATTCCTGCTTCCTCCTCTGAGTCCACGTTGGTTTTATAGCGCTGCGGAGCATCTCCGCCGCCTCTGATTGGCTGAGACAGGAACGTGATCAGTGCGTGATGAGGAGATGCGGGACTCCCTCTGTGTTCACTGTGCTGAATAACAAAGAAGAGAAAACCCCGCAGAGAAGCTTTTTAACTTTCAGTAACCTTTTATCAACTTTATGTGAAGCATAGAAAAACACATTCGACCAGAGAGAGCAAATGAAACTTTAACTGATTTAAAATGTTTCAGAAAGAGAGGAAGAAAGAGACTCAGTTTGACTGGTGGTGATGACCACGTGGTGCGCCCTCTAGTGACGTAATCCTGAGTCTTTAAAAACAGAACAATTTGTTCTCTGAAATTCAAATTACTAGAAAATAGAGAACTGATTCAGAGATGATGTGTTAAAATGTCAACAGACAGTTCAAACACAGCATAAAGTAGAGTGAAGCCAGTGCTGTACTTAAAGTACAATTGAGGTACTTGTACTTTAGTTGAGTATTTATTAGGGCTGTCAATCGATTAAAATGTTTAATCATGATTGATCGCATGGTTGTCCATGATTATTCGCAAATTATTTTTAAAATATTTTTTTTATTTGTTCAAAATGTGTCTTAAAGGGAGATTTGTCAAGTTTTTAATACACTTATCAACATGGGAGTGGGCAAATATGCCACTTTATGTACATGTATGTATATATTTATTATTGGAAATCAATTAACAACACAAAACAATGACAAATATTATCCAGAAACCATCACCGGTACTACATTTAGCATAAAGATATGCTCAAATCATAATATGGCAAACTGCAGCCCAACAGGCAACAACAGCTGTCAGTGTGTCAGTGTGCTGACTTGACTATGACTTGCCCCAAACTGCACGTTATTATCATAAAGTGGGCATGTCTGTAAAGGGGACATTCGTGGGTACCCATAGAACCCATTTTCATTCACATATCTTGAGGTCAGAGGTCAAGGGACCCCTTTGAAAATGGCCATGCCAGTTTTTCCTCGCCAAAATATAGTGCAAGTTTGCAGCGTTATTTAGCCTCCTTCGCGACAAGCTAGTATGACATGGTTGGTACCAATGGATTCCTGCGGTTTTATAGTTTCATATGATGCCAGCATCCACTCTATCTTTAATACTGAGCCTCTAAAGATCGTTAAAACTAATTTGCGTTAACGTGTTATCGCGTTAACTTTGACAGCCCTAGTATTCATATTTTATTCTATATACTTTTACTCCAATACATTTCAGGGGGCAATATTATACTTTTTATTCCAGCACATTGATCTGACAGCTTTAGTTACTTTACAGATTCAGATTATTAATATGAAATACAATCAATTAACAAATTATGATGTAATATTATAGATTCTGCAACATTAAAGTGATGAACACATTAATGCATCAATAATTATAATACAATAATATAAGATATATATTACTCTGAAATGAGCCATTCTGCATAAAGAGTACTTTTACTTTTGGTACTTTAAGTATATTTTGATGCTAATACTTGTGCTTGTACTTTTTGAACTGAATTTTGAATACAGCACTTTTAATTGTAACATAGTATTTCTACACTGTAGTATTACTTCTTTTACTGAAGCAAAAGGTCTGAGTACTTACTGAGTAACTACTATAAATTGATCAATGAAAATTTTTAAATATGAATCTAAGCCTCAGATAACAATTATAAAATGTGAAATATGACTTTAAATCCCAAAAAAATCCATATAACACAAGTGCTGTTGAAGCAAGTTATGAGCAAATATATATTGCATACACGCATATTGGTCAAAAATGTCAAATCCAATATTAAAACCAAACTGCAGCCTTGTACTACTATGCTATTGTATACATTATACTGTATGTACCAGTGGTGGGTGAAGTACTCAGATCCTTTACTGAAGTAAATATATATCAATAACACTTTTTTGGTTCATTAATGTAGACAACATTGTGATTTTGTAGCTGTTTGAACTGTTAATTGTTAGTTGGGTAGTTTAATCTATAGCAGTGCATCGTGTTTTATAAGCTGAACATATATTTTGTATGTATCAAAATCTGCAAAGTGTTTAGTAACTACAACTGTCAAACAAATGCAGTGGAGTAAAAAGTACAATATTTGCCTCTAAAACAGAGTGGAGTTGAAGTTTAAAGTAGCAGAAAATGCAAAAACTCAAGTGAAGTACAAGTACCTCAAAATTGTACTTGAGTATAGTACTTGAGTAAATTCCCACCACTGAGTAAAAGTACATTAGTATTGTCAGCCAAATGTACCTAAAGCATCAAAAGTAAAAGTTGTCATGATGCAGCAGAATGGCCCTGCCAGTGTTTTATTACTGTTATATACAGTATGATTATTACTGATGCATCAACATGTAAGCAGCATTTTAATGTTGTTGCTGTTTGAGGTTGAGTTAATTTTAACTTCTTTATAAACTGTTGGTTAGTTTGATCATTAATAATACATCATATTTTATAAGCTGATCATGATTATGCACATATCATTCAGTCATTCATTCATTCATTATCCGTAACTGCTAATCCTTTTCACCAACGCAGAGGGTTGCTGACATTGGGCGAAGGCGGAGTACACCCTGGATTGGTCTCCAGACTATCTCAGGCTGACACATAGAGACAGACAACCATTCATGCTCACATTCGCACCTACGGGAAATTTAGAGTCAACAACGAACCTGCATGTCTTTGGACTGTAGGAGAAAGCTGGAGAACCCGGAGAAAACCCACACTAACACAGGGAGAACATTCAAACTCCACACAGAAGGGCCCCAAGCCGGGTTTGAACCTGCGACCCTCTTGCTGTGAGGTGGCGGTGCTAACCACTCCATCACCGTGCAGCCCCGATCATACATATATGTAAAATTATGATCAAAGTAACTATAACTGTCAAATAAATGCATTGAAGAAAAATCTACAAAAGATCACTTTGAATTGTAGTAGATTAGAAGTATAAAGTAGAATAAAACAAAAATACTCAAGCAAAGTACATGTACCTCAAAAAGTAGAGTAAATAGTCAGTTACTTTCCCCCACTGTATTGCACTATTCTATACTATATGTACAGTAAGCTATATGCCATAGTACTATAGTATATCCAGGGAAAGCTATAGTGCAGTTAAACTAACATATTCTATTGTACACACCACATACTGTATGTATTCATTAAAAAGGTGATGTTTGGAAGCAGACATTTGCTGTAAGTCTCTATTGCTGAATATTTGGCACATATGTTGTGTTTATACCTCATGATGTACCAGACTTGAAAAAGTCATTATTTAATGAACTTGTCATTGCATTTCCAAACATGATTAGTCAGGAAACCTTCACTGAGATCCAGGCTTTTGCAGACAACCGTCTCCTCTAAACTGTAAGTATGAACCATATACATTTAGATGCATGGTTTTCAGAGTAAAATATACTGTATCAATACACAGTGGTGCTAAAACAACAAAATGTATATTTCAAAATTGGGTATTCAGTTGCTTGTAAAATTCAAATGATTACAGCCTCTCTTTGCCTCCATACAATTTGGAGTGAAAGAAATCATACACCAACTTCAACACATTGCAGGGAAGGAAAGAAACACCTGCATGAAAGCAAGACACACAGTGACGCCCAACAAACCTTCAAACTAAAAGCACGCCAGAGCGCTGCCGTGACATGACAGAGTGACCTTTACTCATGAAGTTGTTTGCAAAGCTACAGGAAATGAGTCATGAAAGAAGCAATACTAGTACTCTCTCAAAAGGGTTGCCAAAGCTTAAAGTAGCAGAAAAAATAGTTTTTTTTTCTTCTTGCCAGTGGCTTTATGTTGGCAGACAGAGCGGGCAAAAAAACGTGTTTCCACTTTGGTTGTGGAAAGTTCTGCGGCGTTTTATACCTTTATGAGAATAGCTAGACTATTGATATATTTATAGATGTAAATGTGTGTTCGGCATAGCAGTGATGCTTTCTTGTGATATTTCCAATTAAAAACATGACACCAAATCTGTGTAAGGCCTCTTTAGGGAGTGCAGCCAGTGTGCCCTGGCACTTTGCTGGATTGGATAAACTCACATAGAGAGAGACAGTTTCTGGTAGTGTCATGAAGCTCTAAAGACACTGCGTGGAAAACAGCCCACAACAATGTAAGCAAGTAAACAAGACAAATTCTGTCTATGTATAATGGTAAAATAAGTGAAATTAAACCTTCAGAATAAGAGATTTCAAGGGCTGAGATTCCACACACCTGTATGAATCCCCCTTGTCTGTTCCTCTCTGTCAGCCCACTCATGGTGACATACAGACTGACAGCTTGTCGTGTTGTGTCCTTTGCTTTTTGTTGATCGGAGGCCTCGCTGCAGCTGCTGACCCTTTGGCAGGAGGCCCCGGAGCATTTCACAGACTATCTCAAAAGGGGTCCATGTCTGTATATTTCATCTAACACAAGCTGTGTTGGATGCAGACCTACAGCATTCTCCTAAAGTCACGGAAAGGCAAGTCTTACTACAGACTGTAAGACCAGCTCTCAGCTCTGGCCAGTGTTATTTCATAACTACAACTTTTGTTCACAAAATGCTTCAAATCAAAGGCGCAATGCTCAGTTACATATAAAACCTTTCAATCTCCTAACACCCGAAAGTCACAGGACAGCAACAAGAGATGTGTGGTCAGAGAGGGACATCTAGTGGCTAAAATGCAGAAGAGCAGAACATTGCTCCTTTGCTTTGTGTGCTGTTGAGCCATTTGTAAAAAGTGTATGAGCTTGTGTCGTCATAATCTGACTCATATTGCTCTGATGTGTCATCCACATATCTGTGTTGAGCATGTTGTGGGGACCACATGAGAACAAACACGGGATCTTCACACAGCTCACAGAAAGTAGAATGAAATGTCTTGAAGGCATTTATTGGATCTTCTCAGTTGTGGTGACGTGTAAATCTTAGTGTTTGGAGTCGTTTTTTGCATTGGAGCACGGACGGAGATATTTTGTAAAACGAAAGTCGTGTGGACAGATTTAAAAAAACAAAAACAAAATGGAAAATATCTGTTTTTAAAAATATCTGTATATGTATAGACAGGGCTGACTGATATTGTTCATCCACATGTCTGTGTTGAACATGAGAACAAACATGGGATCCTCACATCTCACAGAAGGCAGGATAAGGCATTTAAAGGATCTTCATGCTTCAAGGTCCGTGAAAAAACTCCATGAAAAACACATTATTGAGCGTTAGACATGGAAACCTTCAGTGGTCAGACTTTTCATGGATTTGAAGCATACATTGTCAGATCTAAGGTTCAAAGTCAGTCATACAGTCATACAGCGAGTGCAGAAAAATACAGGGCAGGAAGGGAAAAAAATCAATACAGCATAGTGTTTGAACAAAATTAAAATGCCTTTATTTTACATGGCAATAATTGTTTAAAATGACCAACGCATTGCGACCAACATAAGTCTTCATCAGATGATGATGATGATGATGAAGACCTATGTTGGTCGCAGCGCATTGGTCTTAGTTGACTTGTTTACTGTTCCACATCAAAACATTAATTGCGCGTCACATTTTCCCCCGGTCACGCGTGCCCCCCCTGTCATGCCTCTACGCCCTCCTAGGGGTCGGGCCCCACAGTTTGAGAACCACTGCCCTAAGATATCACAAGTTTGAGACTTATTTCTATGGTTTCTGGCTTTGAGAGAGAGTTGCTCATGTTCACAAATATTGATTAAACTTTACTTTACTATTGGCCATAGAAATATTAGAATTCTTAAATTAGGTGGTGTTCTCCTTTAAACTGAGATTTAAAGGTCCCATATTATAAAAAAGTGAGATTTTCATATTTTTTTTTATAAAGCAGGCTTAAGTCTTATATAAATACTGTGAAAGTATCGAAACAATCAATCCACAGGGAAATACACAAAGCCCGTATTCAGAAACTCTGCATTTGAAACAAGCTGTCAGGATTTCTGCTAATTCGTGATGTCACGAATATTCAATATTTAGACCCTTGACACAATTTTAAACGTAAACATTCTAAATGTGTCCCAGTTTATTTCCTGTTGCAGTGTATGTGAATGTCATCAGCTGACAGGAAGTACACATGGACCCAAGCTGTTGCCTAGCAACGCAATTCTGTTGCAATTCTGTTGCAATTCTGTCAAAATGTGCTAAAACGGAGCATTTCAGACAGAGGGTAATACAGGCATATTCAAGCTGACAGTATGAGGAAAATAAAGTTTTTTTTGAACATTACAGCATGTAAACATGTTCTAGTAGAAACACAAAATAAAAGTATGAACCTGAAAATGAGCATAATATAGGACCTTTAAGGTGAACACCTTCAGGAGAGGAATATGAGAACAGCCTTCTGGTGTCAAACTACAGGTGGGGATTTAAGAGTCTATATTTATTCATGCTTTCAGCAGTTCTCGATACAAATTCAGTCTTTGTATGAGGCTGAATAAAGTTTCCTTCTTTACATGTTTTATTAATTTCTACCACAGGGTGGAGCATTCCCTCCACCTATAGTCCATACAGGGTTCTTACTCTTACTCTCCTGAAAGAACAAAACATGAGGTACACCAGTTCCCTGTATTTTGTATATAATACATTTTAAATCCAAAGTTGATGTAAAAGTATAAAAAACAAAACGTTTTTTTTTGCGATTGTCCGTCCCAACATGTAAAGAGCTTTTTATGCTATCCCATGATGTGAGTGATTAAATGAATAATATGAATAAGACAATGGATTTTATTTCCTTTACAACATACAGATAAATTAATGTTGCACTCTGAGAGAAAAAAAATCTTTTGTGAAGTTGTGTTTTACAGTAGTTCATGTTTGAGGACAGATATATTGGCTTGGTAATTTGCACTCTGCCTCTCTCTTTTGGCTTGGAATACTAAATATTTTAAACCATTAAGTGGGCCACATAAAAGAGAGCCAGGCACAGTGATGGTCATTTCACCTCTCAAAGAGAAATGGTAATTGGCTAATTTCTGTTCTAACATGTGCCATAAAAGCCTCGCCAACCCTTTTAATTACGCCTCCGTGAAAAGACTTGCTTTGCACAATAAAAAATGGTGTCAATTAGTATGCAGAACAATGTTTAACATATCAGAAAATTAATCTACACAGCACTTTGAATTAAAAGTTTCTTTCTGGAATAACTAGGGCAGGCCAGCTGAGAATGCTATTGTATGTGGTCTAAATTACTCCTTTGTTACCGCTGTTGAAAAGCAATTAAAACAGGGATTCAAGTGTGGTCGTATTCTCCACAAACCTGTCACTGTTATATACTGGAAATAAAAAAAGCTCTATGTCTACTATCTGTTCAGCTCGGGCTCATTTATGTCGAGCCTTGAAGTGAATTGGATTCTGAAAGGATGAAGTATGGAGAAATTGGAAGCTATAACAGAGAGTCAGGGATGATTCTTGCCAAAGGAAGTCCTGTTTACTCATGTTATTGTTACGGAAGAGATGAGCTTATCTGATACCTCGCTCTTATTAATGTGAAGGACTGTGTGGCTTGAATTTAAAAGCTGCCTCAGGCCATGTTTTTATGCAGCTGAACTATTTCTCCTCCACACATCCTCCATGGCTGTTTTACAGTATCATGTTTTCATGTTAAACATGTGTTTTTATTGTAAAAAAAAAGTAGCTGGTTTTATTTGTTGCTTTTATTAACAGCAGCAAAAGCGGCACTTTTCACTGGTTTTCACGTCTGTGTGTGAGTGTATATATTTCTGTCTGTGGACAGATATTGTCACCACGATACCGTCGCAACTGTGCAAGATGCAGTCACAAAACTTTGCAGGTCATCGGCCCGCCACTTAACGATCACACTTTATGCCCCTAGTACGATAAGGCGTCACAAAACTTTACAAGTGTGTGGTTGAGATCTAAATGGAGGCAGAGTTCAAAGATGGATGTGGTGCGACCAAGGGAGCCAGAAGTAGGGGGGTAGGAAGTGGGGAATGTCATAAAAAATATCATAGTATAGTATACCACTAAAAGGTCAAGAAGTCATAGCACAGTATGCCATACTAGTGTCATAAAAATATCAAGGTGGTACACCATAAATCATGTCATAGTATAGTATGTAATAAAAAGTGTCATATAAAATGTCTTAGTATAGTATGCTATGAAAATGCCACAAAGAATGTCATAGAATAGAATGCCAGAAAAAACAGATAGTATAGTATGCACAACAAAAATAATAATATAGTGTTTTATAAATAAAGCCATAAAAAAAGTCTTAGTATAGTATGCCATAACAATATCATACAAAATTTCATATTATAGTATGCATAACAAAAATAACAATATAGTGTGCTATAAAAGAAAACCATAAAAAGTCATAGTATAATATGCCATAAAACAGGGTCATAAAATGTCATGGTATAGTATGCCATAAAAAAGTAATAATATAATATGTTAGAAAAAATGTCATTGTATAGTATGTCATAAAAATTGTCGTAAAAAAATAATAGAATAGTATGCTATAATAAGGTGTCATGAAAAATCTAATAGTATAGTATCTCGTAACAAATTCATAACAAATTTAATAGTCAAAAAAGGTCATAGTAGAGTATGCCATGGAAACGTAATAATATAGTATGTTATAAAAAATGTCATACTATAGTATGTCATGAAAAAATATAATAATGTCATACTACAGTATAACATAAAACAGTAATAACATAATGTGTCACAATATGTCAAAAAATAAGCATTTGTCTTTCATAAAAAATGTCATAGTAGAGTATGGCATAAAAAGTCAAAATAGGTTGTAGTATAGCATTCCATGAAAATGTCATTGTATAGTATGCAATAAAAAATATCATAGGATAGTATGCAATAAAAACGTGTCATAAAAATATCATAGTATAGCATGCCATGAATAGTCATACAATTTCATAGTATAGTATATCATAAAAAGTGTCATAAAATGTCATAGCATAGTATGCCATGAAAAATGCCCCCTAAAATGTTATAATATAGTATGTAATACAAAAGAAAAAAATAAAGTAGGCGTATATCATAAAAGTCATAAAAAAGTCATAGCATAGTATGTCGAAAAAATAAAAAAGTCATAGTATAGCATTTTGAAAAAAGTCATAATATAGTATGTCGAAAAAAAAGTCATAGTATAGTATGTCAAAAAAACTTGTAGATTAATATGTCGAGAAAAAGTCATAATATAGTATGAAAAAAAAAAAAAAAAGTTCATAGTATAGTACATCAAAAAAAATAAAGAAAGTCATAGTAACATATGTATAGTATAGTGTGTCAAAAAAATAAAACAGTCATAGTATAGTAAGTCAAAAAAGGTCACAGCATAGCATGTCAAAAAGAGAAAAAAGTCAAGCGTACTATGTCAAAAAAATCATAAAATGTCAAAGTATAGTATGTCAAAAAAATAAAAAAAGTCATAGCATAGTATGTTGAAATAAAGTCAAACATTACATGAGATTAAGGAACCCCCTCAGCACCATCTCCAGAGTGGTTTTATTCTGCACTTTTTCGTCTATGGGGTGAGTACATTTTTTTGCTGTATTTTGTTGAATAAATTATTCTTGTCATGACCATCATCAACAAATTCATTAACTTTAACTAAATTAGAAATTAACCTTTGAATTCAAAATTCTGCCCCTTATCTGATTATCACAAGCCAACAAATTAGGTGTATATGGCTAAAAACAACACCATTTCTTCACCAGGTCTCAGGTCTGATCAATGTCACCCAGCTTCTCCGTCTAAATGCCAACAGCCCCCTTCCTGGTGGGAACCACCCCAGAGGCGGTCGACAGCAGCTCATTTCCCTAAAACACACTCTTTTTAATTAAACAAACGAGCATAATAAAGGAGAGAAAAAGAAAAGGAGATGCTCCCGCTATTCCCATGTGAGGAGAAGTTCATTAATATTTAGAGACCCTGTGGGCCTCCAGACATTTTCCGCCGCTCTCCTCGGCCTTTGCCGGTAATAAGGCGGCAAGACATAGGCAGCATGCTGGTACTGCAGTGCTTAAATGGCTATACACTTAGCTCTGGTTAGAGGTAGAATTACTGTACACATGGCAAAGATACTCTGGATCATCATGACTGCACTTAAATGGGAAAATTAGTACTATATCTGTTAGTTAAATTTGAAAAGAAAAACTACAACAAGGAGCTGGTTAGCTTTAGCTTAGCATAAAGACTGGAACAAGGGAGAAAAATAGGGAGGAGGTCGGAGTGGGTCAAACAAAAGGGACATTCACCCAGGAGACCACTGTTCATGTCCCGTGTGAAACCAGAAGTCAACATTGACTTATTTTGATTTATGTCCATAATTTAAATAAACATACTTATTTTAAGCCAAACCATGATGTTTTACTAAACCAAACCAGGTAGTTGTGTTGCCTAACCATAACCAAGTAATTTTGTCGCGTTTTGTTTTGTTTCAATTTACAATGTAAATCACCTGTTTAAAACTGCGACTGTAATCTGGGAGAAAATATGTTTACCTCAAAATGTAATTGAGAATGTAGTTTGTATGGGAACGTAATTTTGAAGCAGCGGTGCATGGCTCCAGCATCATATACAATCGACAGGTCAAGTCAATTTTATTTGTTTAGCCCAAAATCACAAAACACAAATTTGCCTCAGGGGGCTTTACAATCTGTACAGGATAAGACACACACCAGGAACTACTCCCCCCCCAAAAAAACCTTTTAACAGGGAAAAAAGAAAAAATGGAAGAAACCTCAGGAGGGATTCCCCTTCCAGCATGGACAGACGTGCAATAGATGTCATGTGTACAGAATAACAACATAATGGAAATACAACATAGACAACCATATGACAAAAATTAATACATACAATGTGAACTTAACAGAGAAGTATTGATCTTTCAAACAATTAATTAATCTTGCAACTGTATGGGCTTAAATAAAGGTCATTAAGATTTTGAAATGATGTTCAGAAATAACCTCAAAGCCTGTGATTATATATCATCCTAGTAAACCTGCGAAGTTAGAGACAGATATTTTATACTTGGTAGAGCCCAAAACAGAGCTAAAAGAGAGAAAATTGGGCAAATTCATGAGGTGGAAAGAAACATGAATGAGTGAATCCAAATGAATACTTCTATTGCTCTCTGTCTGCTGGATGTGTAAGAAGCAAGTTCATCATGCAAGATGATAACATGTGAATGCTGTGTTTACAGCTTCCCGAATTTAGGGCACAAAATGTGCAGTTTTGAGATAAGTTTGAAGGCCCAGTAGCCTATATGTAGCATTTATTGTTTTCGGAAGCTATTTTGGGAAATTCAGTTCAACATAAGCAAGTTCACAGAGTTTAGCAGTATAAAACACTCATTTTTGTGTTCCCCTGAAGTATTTCAAGTACATAATAGGCTAGTGCAAGATTCAGGGGAAGGTTTCTCAAAATAACACTGCCATTTCAGTTTCTGGAGAATACATTTGATACCCGTTTTATTCCTCCTTTGGGGCTCAGTGCAACTTTTGAAAAGCTCTGCAGTAAACCTGACTTTGATATCAAAGAAAAGTACTGGTTGTGATGGGCGGGCGTTCCATACTGTAGGCTTGTTGTTGCCTTTGTAGTCATGTTGTTGCTTGTCTCTTAATTGACAGAGAAAGTAGACCAAAATGTTATGGATTGTGGGTGTTATATCTCCAGTCTAGCATCCCCTCAGCGCAGCGCACAACTCGTTTT
The DNA here is from genome assembly GCA_916701665.1 of Sebastiscus tertius. Taxonomy (NCBI): domain Eukaryota; kingdom Metazoa; phylum Chordata; class Actinopteri; order Perciformes; family Sebastidae; genus Sebastiscus; species Sebastiscus tertius. Next base: position 68,373 of record CAKAOH010014036.1, on the reverse strand, counting down.
CTCACTTTGGTTGCAGGGGCTTGGAGCGCGTCTCTTTCTCGCAGCCCCTCAGAAGTCAGGTGGCCCTCAGCCATTCCAGCTGTCTGTCGGGTGTCACTGTGAATCAGCATCTCGCAGGGGTGTAAAAGACAATCACACAGTTTTACATGCTACATTTGCCTTTAATCGAGGGGAAATCGTGCGCGGAGCCGAGCCCCAAAATAGAAATCTCCAGCAACACTTCTGTGCATGTGTAATTAGCACAGTAAATCTCCTAATTAGCTTGTTGCGTTGTCAGTGGTTATAGCAGCATCCGGATGGGGTGGTGGAGGGTGGAGGGTGGAGGGTCTGGGGTGTGGTGGTGGTGGTGGTGGTGGTGGTGGGTGGGGGGGGTCCAGCAGATGGCAGCGTGCTGTCTTGCAGGCACATAGTCATGGAGTGGCGAGGATGAGGCTCTGTCAGACATTCCTCCGTCAGGCCACTGCCAGGAGCCCGCCGACCCCCCCCTCCACCTCCAATCCCCAACGCTGCTCTCCTCCAACCCCCAACAGCAACAGAAGCAGAAGTTAAGAATAGAGGAAGTCTTGTCACATTGCATGTAAAGGAATCCTGTGTTCTGAGGGGTGATACACACTGGAAATAAACAATCGCCGCTCGGCTGTGCAACTCTCATGTTTGTTTTTTTCCCCTAGTTATTAGTCCCTTTTGGTCAGATACTGTCACAGATCTGCACTGCTTACAGTTGAGTTTAAGCCTCAAATTGACATAATCCAATGTGGGCCCTACTGTTGGGTCTTTTTGTATTGAGAGTCTGCCACTGGATTATAGTACCTATGTTGATATCATTAAGAATTCTATGCTGTCAGATCTTCTCTTTTCATTTTGTATTTGTCAGGAGAGTGTGGACGGAAATGTTTTAATGAGATGACAAAGATGCTTTGTGTAGGATTGGGTGACTTATTCCTAAACTTAATACACCCAAAGGCTTGGAATACGATTTCGATGTAGAAAATCCTAATTCACACCTAATTGGAGACAGAAGCTGTAAAAGTCCTCCCACTAAAATGCACCCTATTTAGGACGAATCATTGCAGCTGCCCTAAGTCGTGCCGCAGCCCGTCTGAAATCCGTTCTGACGCAGAGAACAAAAGCAGTTTCGGGGACTTCTTCCTCCTCCAGATGTTGAACTTGATTCGAAAAGAAAAGGTGATTTTGAGGGGGTTGGGAAAAAAGGGAGGAGGGAGGAGGAGGAGGAGGAGGAGGAGGAGGAGGAGGGAAGGGCGGGGGGGGGG
>CAKAOH010014036.1:39205-63637 GCA_916701665.1 Sebastiscus tertius | reverse complement strand
AGCACCCCCCCCCCACCCGCCCCACCCTCAGCTCTTTAACTGTGTTTTCAATTATTTGGATTTATTTATTTATTTTGATTATTTTTAATTAAAAAAATAGTATTCCTAATACTATGAGGTCTAAATGCTGTTTTACATCATATTTCACATCAATTCTGGTGAAGAAATACTGTTTTATTTATTTTATTTATTTATCTATTGATCTAAATGTATAAATATATTCCTAAAATGCTGGAATCCGACTGTAAAATACTCATCATGTGTAAGATTACATCTGTAAAATGTATAGGTCACTAAAAATTTCTAGAAAAATTACAGAGGACATCATGACCTCAGTGTTTTATGGCACTATATATCTGCATCACTACTTTTACTTTTGATACATTTTGCTTACAATACTTACATACTTTTACTTTACCTACATTATGAATGAAGGACTTTTACATGTAACGGATTATTTTTACAGTGTTGGATTTATACTTTGACTTCAGTAAAAATGATCTTCTTCCATCACTTATGTGTCATGACAAAAATCTATTTTCACCATGAGAAAACAAGCTTGTTAAAGACATCCTTTGTGTGACTGAGATGTGACAGCAGCATATCTACTGTAACACTCGTGTCACGAAATAATTAAATACAAGGATGTCAGAGAAAAATAGTCAGAATTTAAAATCCAAGAATCTGATCAGAAGATGGACTCTGGTTTTCATATTTGTGTCTCCTCACTTCAATCTTCACCCAAACCAGTCAGTTAAATGAAGCTGACAAGTCAATAAACAATAATGTGCTCCATTATAACAGCATTTTCTATTTGCTAGAGCTGAAATGATAAAACAAAGACAGAAAATTAATCCGAGGTCCTTTTTTAAGCTAAAATTTGAATTCAAAGAAATTCTCTCAGGTGTGAAGATTTACTGCTTTTCTCTGTTTTATATGATTATATGATTATTTATATGACAAAACAAGCACCTTGAATACACCACCTGGATTCTGGGAAATGGTGATGAACAACTTGTACAATTTTCTGACATATTTTGGACGAAACAATCAGTCAAAACAATCAACAGATTAATTTATAATCAAAATAATTGTTAGTTGGAGCCCCACTTTCACCCTGTTTGCTGGAAATGAAACTACAGTATTGTAGATCCAGAACCAAACATGGCAACATCAGTTGCTTTCCAGCAGGGGGCAATATTAACCAGGGAGGGAGGAGAAGATGTGTTGCTATAAACCAAAACAGACCAAACCAAAACCAAATTGTATGTTGCATGATATCAATTAAACTCCACTGCAGCAAAAGACAGAGATAAACTGTGATGTGGTAAACTGACAAAAAGGCCTACAAGCATAACTGTCCCTGATTACAACATGCACAAATGATATACAGAGTGCAATAAACTGCCCCTTAATGTTGAGGATCCACCTCAAATGTACGACTGCTGCTGCAGAGTGAAAAACACTTTAAATGATCACATCTTCTTTGTGAAATGCACAAAGTAAACAAACACCTGATTCACAAGCGACAGCCACTTTGATACCAGATAAACTGATTGATGCTGCAGCTTTATTACATGTTTAGTCTCAAATCCCCAATGTGAAAATGTGTGTCGTTTGAAAGACGTGTTCAGCACACACACGCACGCACGCACGCAGACACACACACACACACACACACACACACACACACACACACACACACACACACACACACACACACACACACGGTGTAACACTACAAGCTGAATAATTTCATAACGCTTCCTGAGGCAAATATGAGTGAGACTACCACATGAGCAGTGGATTATTATCACTGCATAATGTATTTTCACCTTCGTAGGTGAAGTGAAAGTGTCATGCAATTATTCTGAATTGTTACCAAAAAACAGAGCAGAAACAAAACATTATCTGTGACGAAGGAGATGAAGGAGGTGATACAGGAGGCTGGTTATATAGAAATAACTGTTGTACATATTTATTACTGCTACAGTCTATACTTTTGCTTCTGATGTACTGTAACTGCCTTCTGGACAATTTAGGAAACATTACATTTACTCAAGTGCTGCAATTTTGGACTACTTTATACTCTACATACATTTCAGAGGGAAATATAGTACTTTTTTTTATCCCACTACATTTATTCGAGAGCTGCAGTTATTTTAAGGATTTAAAACATATCATCATCTATAAAATATGATGTATTTTCATGGAGGAAAATTTGTAGTGCTACATTAACCAGTTAAAATTAGCTCCAGATTGACCAGCCACAAAATAGAAATGTTACTTACATGTTCGTGCCTTATTATTATAGTAGTTGTTCTTATTCTTCTTAAAAATAATAATAATAATAATAATAAAATAATAATAATAACAACAATAATAACAATAAAACTAACAATAATAATAATGATAATAATAACAATAACAATATTAATTATAATAATAGCAAACCATAAAACTATTAAACAATTATCAAATAATAAGACAAATAATTCAAATAAATTTGAAAGTAGAGTACAAGTAAAACAAAGTAAAATAATATACAAGTACAATTTTAAACTGAGGACTTTTACTTGTTAAGCTGTATTTCTACATTGTGGTATTTACATATGTAAAGGATCTGTGTACTTCTTTCATCACTTCCTGCAACCCACTTAAGGTGATATTTTAACAAACAAATACAAAAATGAATAGCAATAAAAATACTACTTGGACATGGCAAAATTAACTTGGTATAAACATTGATTAGGATAAATGCGATGTGATACGGGACCATACAAAGAAGACATCGGTGTGTTATAAATTGATAGACTGTTACAGTTTAAAATCCTATAAAATCTCTCCCAACAAAAGATATCAAATGAACTCCCAGCTTTCACCTCTGTGCCTAAAATGTAAAATCTCAATCTGTGTCTGGTTTTGTCCTAAAGTCTAAGCATAGTGGATGGATATTTTGCAAGATATGTAAAAAAACTATATTTGGTGTGGTTTGGCATATGAACCCGTTCTTTGCTCCTGGGTCATCCGAGTCTAGATGCAGTTGTTGGAGCCAGTTCTGGCAGACTATATCTTGCATATGCCGCAAGGAAGAATATCTTTATGTCATGGAGTGTTTCACTCTGGAATATTTGACCTGCCTGCTTCACTCTTCTAAGGGACACTTTCTGAAGATATGGACTCAATAACTCTATTTTTCACACTTACAAGCATTCTCATTGACTAATTATGGACCTTCCTTCTGTACTTTGCTTATTACACTATTACTGTAATGCTCCTTTGTCATCTGATCTTTTATTATTATATCTTAACTTTTATTTTTATTTAAAATGTCTAACCGTCACTATTATTCATGCTGATTGTGCAGACCAACCCTGAGCTCTTTGTTATTTCTGAGTTCACAAAATATAGATAAAAATTCAATTAAGTAAAAATACTGATTGGAAAACATAAAAGGATTAATGAAATGAGGAAAAATGTCTTATAAAATCTGTCATCAAATTCACATTTTGACTGTAAGTGTGTATTTTATTGTTCCTTCTTCTTCTTTGTTCAGCCTTAGAAGCATCTATGTCTCCGCCAGGCCACGGGGTGTCTATCAGAGTTAAGTTGTGGAGGGAGATTAAGCCTCTATGTGTGTGTGTGTGTGTGTGTGTGTATGTATGTGTTTATGTACTCCTGTGTGTGTGTGTGTGCGTGTGTGAGTGAAGGGTTGGGGCGGCAGCTGGCTGAGGCTTTTTTTCAGTGCACCCGCCTTGGGGAGCCCCCACTCCAGCTGTGATTGATGCGCTCCTGTTGCTGACCGTGCAGAGGCCAGAGCACAGGGACCCGCTGAGGCTGATGTTTATTTGTGGTCAGAAACCGCCTCGGTCAGGGGGCCCTGGTCGTCAAACATCTTAATCCTCACAAACACAGCTCTGGGTCTGATTTTCTCCTCAGAAAGGACACATCAGGTTCTCTTTTGGCTGTTGACTGAAGCACACTGAGCTAAATCTGAAATATCTATAAGTAAAGCTTAAAACATTAGCACTATATTCTTGTTTTTTTTATATTTTGGGAAAGGAAATATTCTTTTCATGAAAAAACAAGATCTGTTGACATGAGAAACCTTGTGTGTTTTGCTCTAACGCTGCCAAATCTAGTAGTAGACAGTGGAGTCTAAACACTCAGGACTTATGTTTCTGTGGGAGAGTGCCAGATACACTCATGTCTCTTTGATCACAGTGGACGTTGGGTTCTCGGCGCTGGATGAAGAATGCTTTTTGTATGTGACATTCTGGAGCACTTAAAGGAAATGATCGGTCAAAGTGCAATCAACAGGCGTAGCCAGAGCTTCATAGCTAACTCCCAGCGGGGCCGTAGAGGTAAATCCAGCGAGGGCTGAGCTCACTGGGGGGAGACGAGCTCGGCCGGATGAGCCCGCCGGTTTGTTTTTGTTTCAGTCGGGTTGTGTTCAGGTGGAGGAGAGAACCTTTACACTTATTATCGTGTTTACAAAAACAGTTGATTGCATGTGGCTCATAATGCAAAATGGTTTATTTGTTATTTTAGATAATGAGAAAACAGACTTGGTCTTTATACTTATGAAAAACTGTTATAAATATCACATACTGAAGTAAAAACAATCTCCAACTTTTGAAACTAGATCAACCAGTCAAACAGCAATTATTTTTTACAGATACAGGATTGTGAGAGGATACTTTGTCTCTCTGTGTGGCTTTTAATCGATTTAAATATCTAATCGCAATTAATCACATGATTGTCCATGATTAATCATGAATAATCGCAAATTAACAATTTTTTATCTGTTCAAAATATACCTTAAAATGGAGATTTGTCAAGTATTTAATACTCTTATCAACATAGGAGTGGGCAAATATGCTTGCTTTATGCAAATGTATGTATATATTTATTACTGGAAATCAATTAACAACACAAAACAATGATAAACATTGTTCTGCATCGGTACTGCATTTAGCATAAAAAATATGCTCAAATCATAACATGGCAAACTGCAGCCCAACAGGCAACAACAGCTGTCAGTGTGTCAGTGTGCTGACTTGACTATGACTTGCCCCAAACTGCATGTGATTATCATAAAGTGGGCATGTCTGTAAAGGGGAGACTCGTGGGTACCCATAGAACCCATTTACATTCACTAATCTGGAGGTCAGAGGTCAAGGGACCCCTTTGAAAATGGCAATGCCAGTTTTTCCTCGACAAAATTTAGCACAAGTTTGGAGCGTTATTTAACCTGCTTCGCGACAAGCTAGTATGACATGGTTGGTACCAATGGATTCTTTAGGTTTTCTAGTTTCATAAGATACCAGCAACCACTCTATATTTACTCTACTATATTTTAGAGATGAATATTGTGCTTTTTACTCAATGATGATGTATTTTTGTAGACCAACCAGGAAATTAGCATCGCCCTGGTTCCTTTGACAAAAAGCCAATGGGATATTTCCATTGGGTTTTGGATTATTGCAGAAAATAAACTCTGTGGCAAAAGACATGTTTATGATAGTTACACGTTTTATTCAGCAAGATAATCTCCACAAATGAACACAACTCTTATGATTTTTGAAGAGTGAATGCAATCAGCAGAAGTAAAAAGCTAACGTTAGGCTATAAACGAACTACACCACGGTTCCGAATATACACAACGAGGCTGTAAAGACGGATGAGTCGGCGTGATGACGTTTAGTAGTCTCATTTAGCGACTTGTTAGCAACCACCTTTTTTAAGACATATAAAACCTTCAAAATTCACGGGTAGGTTATTTTCTGACGTATTTTATATTGTAGAACAAATCGTTAAAATCTCTTAAGCTTGTGTTAACCACAGGCCCTTATTTCAGGCATCTAACTACAGGACTCATTCCTGCAGCACTCTATAGTCATTGGCAGAGAGAGTATTTAGATCCTTTACTTCAGTAAAAGTAGCAATACTGCAATATAAAAATACTCCATTACAAGTTAAAGTCCTACCTTGAAAATGTCACTAAAAGCATGCAAGTATTATCAGCAAAACATACTTAATGCAGTTGTGAAAAGTAACTTGTGTGAGGTACTTGTACTTTACTTGAGTATTTCCATTTTCTGCTACTTTATACTTCTACTCCATTACATCTCAGAGGGAAATATTATACATTTTATTCCACATTTATTTGACACTTTAGCTACTAGTTACTTTTTAAATAAAAAAACACATGATATGCTTTTATGATATAATGCAGTACAGTAATACTAATCTACAACAGTACTATATAAAGCATCTAAATTGACAAAAAACTACAACATTAAAACATATTTGTTAGGGATAAAAACAGAATAATATAATATTCTATTAATAATACAACACTTTGAAAGGAGTCGTTCTGCATAATGATACTTTCAGTACATTTTGCTGATAATATTTCTGTACTTAAGTAGCATAACCTTGCACATGCTGAATTTTGCACATCTACATTTGCACATTTACTACCTCAATTATTTTTAATTTAAAAACAAAACACTGTAACTTGCACACTTTGCTAATGTATATAGTAGGTTATTCTATGTTTATATTTTTTATGTTGTAGTAGTCAGGTATATTTATAGTGTATTCTATAGATATATTTCTATAGTGTTGATATATACATTTTATTTACTGTTCCTGTGCATTGCCTGGATAACCTGCTGTTGTAACACAATAATTTCCCAACTTGGGAATAAAGTACACCTATCTATCTATCTATTTATCTATCTACCTATCTATCTATCTATCTAATCTATAACAGTGCATCATATTTTATAAGATCATCATATGTTTTATCATTTTATATGTAAAGAAAATAAAGCTGTAAAATAAACGTAGTGGAGTAAAAGGTACAATACTTACAATTGGAAATACTCAAGCAAAGTACAAGTACCTCAACTATGTACTTAAGTTCGATTCAATTAATTATGTACAAAATCTATGACCAGTTCTAAGAGATTAAACCACCCAGCAGTACACAAAGAAGTTCTAATTAGCTCCGTCCGGACTAGCTACATTTAAATGCACCAGTAATGATAAAATAATAATGTCTGCATAATAAGTACTTGGACTGAAGGACTTTCACTTGTAATTGAGCATATTTTTTATCATAAGATCTGAGCACTGCTGTGTAGCATGCAGAGCGTCTCTGTCTCCTGGTGGAACGTCTGTCGGCATGGGTGTTTGTTTTTATAGAGACCTGTCTTACCTCTCTCATTCCACATTACACCGCAGGTTAATGGTCGACTTTAAAATTAACGACCCCTAAAGATATACAAGCTCCTGAGGTTAAAGGCGTGATGTATAATTTCATGTCATCATTACTGTCGGCCGCAATTTCCAATCTCATCTCAAATCCAAAGAGATTTTTTATTGTTTTTTTTTGCAGGGTTTGTGTTATAGTGCAACACAGGGACTACTATTATTCTGCACAGTTTTGTGCTTAGAGGTAAAGATAGCTATGCATCAGCTTGCTTTTTGCCTTTGATTTTTCTCACGTTATTATCTAAATTGACTAAATTCTTTAGAAATAAGGGGCCGGTGTGATGGCTGAAATGAATGCAAAGTGATTTCAGCCGTGTTTATTGATTAAGATCACACTGGGCCTCTGCGCTGCGCGGTGACAGCAGATGCTATACATCCTTCCAGGTTCAAATTAAGCCTCCTCCTCTTGGCATGCCAGAGTGTGACAGTGATGCTCTCGCCACAGTGTCCAAAACATTCAGTGGATTACCAGGAATAATAAAACCAACACCCAGCACTTTAAACTGGATGTGCCTATCTGATGCAAGGGGTGGGGGGAGGGGAAGGGGGGGGGAGATTGATCTCCCATAATGCTTTGTCTTGATGAGACAATGAAAAATGGCCCTAGCCGGCGACATGTCAATATCAGGGGCTGGAGATGCACCGACGGTCCTAGGTTCTTATTTAATCCGCTTTTTCTTTAAGATGATAGCTCTTGTTACATTTTCACTGGCTGTCTGTCAGCTTGACATCGCAATATTCCCCCTCTCCTCACTTTCCTGCTCGGTTTCATTTATTTTAAAACGCCATTTCACACACGGCTGACTTTAACAAGGCATTATACAGCACTGAGGGAAGGCCTGGGAGATAGAATTGTGACAGATACAACATTTTTTACGGCGGAAAATACGGAATATTGTAAACAGCAGAGTGTATAAATGTGGCAGAGTTCAGAGAGGAAAAGCTGCTCATGTATGTATAGATGTCATTCAGTCTCCTCTTCCCCCTGTGGAAACCATGTCCAATGTCAATACTCCATTCATTTAGGGTTTAGAAACAATAGAGCAGCGATTGTTCAGGCCTCATTTATTAAAATGCAGACGTTATAATTTAGAGATCATTGATTACGGAGTATTGATTGAGTGTCATTTAGTTACAAGGTGTTATTGGAAAAAGATAAACTCTGTAACATTGGCAAATATAGGCAATTTCACCAGCAAATAGCCTTTGATGTGGTATTGTTTTACTGCCAAAATGCAGCCCTGAACACAAAGATATATTCAGGGTCTTTTACATTGGATATGCCATTAAAATGGTTGACCCTGCTAATATGCAGAGGCAAAAAATATATGAATATGTTCCCAATGATGTAGCAGGTCATGACAGATTCCCCATGAAACCCCCAAGAAAAAAGCTCCACCCTGATATTAGTATTTCCCCCCTGTCTGGTCTGGATGGAACCACTATGGCGTTTCACAGTGAGAGCACAGTGAGAGTGCGGGGTGCAGTTGCTCGCTGCACCCTCCACGATGCAGCTGCGGGTGAAACATGCCGTGGCTGACATATCAGTGATGTTTATTAAGAGACGAGTCTATCAGGTCTCATAAGCCAGTTCTCGCAGGCGGCAGATCTTTTGTTTCTTCCGGAGGGTGTCATCAATCTTGCGTGGCTGCGCTCTCCTGAGCGCTTGATGGGAGATCACGGATTCCTCCCTCCCATTGCAATGGGTTCAGTGGTGGAGGCAGGTAGATAGAGTACATGTACACACACACACACACACACACACTCACACACACAGATATACACACAGTGAAGCCTACATGCTCTGCAGAGCACCTCCATTCTGGGATGGAAAACAGAGAGGAGGGAGGCTCTATTGTAGACATGACACTGTAATTCAGTCTGTGCTACTAAGAAGGACAGCCTTGCTGATAACAAACAGTATGAAAAATACAGTATTCACATTTTTGTTTTGAAGACTTTCAATATCTGCTCTTATTACATATTCAAAAGGTTTTCAGTATATGTTTCATTTTCAGTTCTGTAACCTTTACTGGAGATTTTATACTAAATATATGACTTTCATTTCTTTGCTGCATTTTTCTTCAGCTACCTTACTGGACTCTTTGATTTTTTTTTATGGCCGCCAGTTTGGGCGACCATTGTCATCTGATCTCGACCCCTCTAGACCTCGAAATCAGTAATAATTGTGGGAATTTTATTAGGTCTTTGCCGAAATGTTTTTGTCCTAAACGTCTGTAACTTTTGTTAACACAAGTGTACATCATATACGACACACTATGACGAACATACCAGCACATATCATCGGACTGAATACAGATTGACCTTCTAAATTCATTCATCACCTTCAAAACATCACTCAATAAACCAACCCAGTTGGCAGAAAAATTTTTTGGCATTGTACATTTCTGCAAACCACGGGATACGTTGCATGTCGACGTTTCAAAAATAAAAAATAAGTTTCGTAATAAGTATGTTTCACATCAGCCTTGCATTACACTTGCAGAAATGTACAATGTCACGTGGTTAACATTGTGAAACGACTGGTTAGGTTTAGGCAACAAAACTATTTGGTTAAGGTTAGAAAAAAGATCATGGTTTGTGTTCAAATAATGTAACAATGTAACAACATAACAGCGTAATGTAACAACTGTAACAACTGTAACAACGTAACTATTGTAAATTAATAACAACTGTAAATAAAAAACAATGGACTTAGCGTAACGTTACGTAACAAGCGTAAAGTCAACTCTTAGTCTTTACTCCTTACTATACCACGTAACTTTCAATAATGCTCGATCGATATACTACGCCACTTGCTCTGCACGTAGATCGCTGTATAACGTTACTTGCTCTGACCGAATGCAAAAAACCCCCACAAAAAAATCCCATTGACATTCAATGTATCCGTGTTTTGCAGAAACGTACAATGCCATAATTTTTTCTTGCCAACTGTGCTGCAATAAACTCAACGTCAATTGAGTAGCTGTTCTGGAGCTTTTGACCATATAACATGATCTTCATCAGCAGATGTTTTTAACCTGTTAAAATGCGCCGAAGAACATTGAAGTTTTAACAGTTAGAATTATAATCTATAATTGCCATGACAGCTGCCTGCCCAAGAATGCACACAAATGCATGTTTAACCACCCTTTTAAGCCTTATTCAGGGATGCGGTTCTGAATTGTGAAGGCACTTGGACCCCAGTATAGTTGCTTGCAAGTGTAGTATATACATAATTTAGATTTGTAACGATTTTTGAGGATCCTAAATAACTAGTCTACATCATAAATTAGACCATTAATTACCCCAGTAATTATCAATACTTTTATATTTTAAGAAACTATGAAAGTCTAAAAGTCTAACAGCTCTTACACAAATAGGAACAGAAGAAAACCTAAAGCAGAGAACATGATGTATAATATAGTATAATATAATAATATATTAATGTATAAATTTATCAAGTACAGTACAAGTAAAATAGGAGTCAATCTAACGAAGAAGGTAAGTAGCTATTGAAATGTTTTTATGGTGTGGCCTTGCAGCGAGTGTCTCCTGCCTGTAATATGAAATTGATATACTTGGCATGTAGAGACTTGGATAAAAAGTGCCCTCTGCACCAGCTAAAACCAAATGAAAGTAGATAACGGCATCGACTCGGAGCCTTCTGCAGTGTCATAACTTGTATGTAAATCTCTGTGGCCGGGATCGTAGACCTTCATTAAGTGCGCTTTAGTAGATTTATGAAGTGATCTGTGCAGAAGTCGTTTGTAGACGCTGTTCGCTTTAGACCTGGACATGATGAATATACTCCACTTGGCTCAGGCTGGACTGCTGAATCTGAAATTGGTGCTGTCCAGAGAACGCTGCTTGTTTCCAGAGCTGGATGGAGCGCTCCTGTTTATTCTCTGACTCTACCGTGTTGACCTTTAACAAAAATATGCCACCACTCCTGCAAAAGGGCATTCATTCCTTTAAGTATTTCTTGCCATTATGATTCTTTTACAGTCTCTGCTGCTCCAACATGGTTACCTTTTGTCAAGAATATTAACTGTGTAACATTAAGCAGCGCTCAGTGCTTCGGTTCTTATTACAAATGGTATTCAGGCCACATAGAAAGGTTGGCGTGTTCGGCCCTGATTCCTCATCGCTCTCCCAATACTAATGAATTAAAGGGATCATTTCATACTAATTGCTTTTTCAGGATGATAATCCAAGCAATAAACTGCAAAGAGGCGTTGACTTGTCTACGGGGAAATACGCCCAAATGAAATAAACACCCGTTCACTTTTGATTTGAATCCGTTCAGCCTCAGAACAGAACACACGCCGGTGCCTGGACGGAAAGAAGGCGAGGAAGTTTGAATCAATATTTCCTATTAGAGACGCTGATGCTTAAACCAACAATGACCCGCGCTGAATGAGGTCCAAAGCATTGTGTGTTCAGGTGTGTGGAGTAATTGCATTCTCTATTGAAAAGGCTCCTCTGATTAAACTGAAGAATAAAAGGAAAATGCAATCAAAGAGACGGTTGCTTGGGACAAAGAGTTACCTTCAAAGTTTGTCATCAAAGTTATTTTGATTAATGTGGAACTCGATTCCTCGAACTGAGCTATGAGAGGAACATACTGGAACATATTATTTTTTACAGGCATGGCAGTTTGTGGCTTTTTCTATACGTTTTTTTCCTGAAGTACATTTTGCACAACATGTGATATGTTCTTATTCATGTGTGTTTATAGCTGCCAGGTGGTGTATTGTGTTAATAGACGGATAAAAATCAGCGAGGAAATGGCCCTCCCAGCGCTGACCCTTCCACCACCCCGGCTCTATCTGTCAAGTTGTCCTCCCTCTGACTTTTCACCCTCTGATCCCCATCTCCTGCTTTGGAGTAAGAGAAAACAGACCAGCACTCCCCGAGCACATTGCGAGCCAGTTTAAAAGAATGCTGCTGAAATGCCTTGAAATGCGGGCCCGACCTGGACGGGAAAACACAGAGAAATATTCTCATTCACAAGCAGATAAAAGAAAACAGAAATGTTAAAGGGACAGTTAACCCTGGAATCAGAAATACATATTTTTCCTTTTACCTGTAGTGCTATTTATTAATCTAGATCGTTTTGGTGTCGGTTGCAGAGTGTTGGAGATATATGCCCTCTCTCCAGCATAATGGAACTAGATGTCACTCGGCTTGTGGTGCTCAAAGCACCAAAAAAATATAACGGCAATGTTTCTTTCCAGAAATCATGACCCTGAAGATAATCCACAGACCTTGTTGTGATTGGTTTCATGTAGGAAACATTTTAACAATCTAGATTGATAAATAGCACAACAGGTATAAGAGGAAAAATATGTAGGTCTACTGTATTTTTGATTTTGGGGTGAACTGTCTTTTTAAGTAAGCTTATCGGTGCATTATTGAGCGTGTTGCCTCCACACGGCTCTCAACATGGTGACAGCTGAGCTGGCGGCAAACAGCTAACGTTGCTAACGGCATGTGAAGTGCAAACAACGGCAACAGTGCTGACAGAGCTAACAGTGTTTAGCTACCTGAGTAATAGCTATTAGTTGTTTGATAGTTGTTTGCTGGTATGTTAATGCTCTGAATATCAAATTTGGCATCTTTAAAGATACACAAATTCACCTCACTTTTTTGTGAAAGGAAATATACACTATATCACTACTGCAGCTATTGTGCTTTTTTTCTCCATTTTTTGAAATAAGGCAAAACTGTTTTAGTGTAAACTGAAATTTAAGTGACATTTTGGCATCGCTATGGGGTCAACTACTGGAAAATAGTCCTGTACAGCCTACAATAGTTAAATGGCCTTCAAGACATTTTCAACTTTTTCAAACAAGCCCACATACAGTAGTGTTGGTTATCATTAGCTATTTAGGTCGATCGTCCCTTTACAACATTAAACATGTGGAAGTACCCTCTCCATGGTTAAATTGGTATTCCACGTGGAAAATGGAAGCTAGCAAGCCTAGCTTAGTTAGCACTGGTTCCAACTAGACCAGGGGGTGCCCAAAGTTTTCCCCTTGGGGGGCCAAAACAGAAACTTAATGGCGGGCCATGGGCCAAAAACAAACACCTAATGTATTCTGTCGTATTGTTAAGATGCAAAATGGTTCAGGGATCCCAAGTTCCCATTGAAATGCCTTTCGTCCATTTTTTTCTTACCTCACTCGTGCCAAACTAACTTCCCGTCATGCTTAAATTATGAAAAATAATTAATTAGGGATCCTACATATTTAAAGAGCATTTTTACCTCACAGAAATGCAAACAAAATTAAACAGTAATTAATATTATAATTGTCTTAATTATTATTATTATATGGGCCAACATTGGGCAGTTGATGGCAACTGAACAGACACAATTCCCAGCAACAGGGAGTCCTATAACCTGCACTCCATAGGCCTATAAGCTACCCGGTGATTAGGATCACAACACAGTATCTGTGTACATTAAACACACAGATTGGTGAAATCAGATAACACTAATGTAGGGGGAGCTGCACAGTAGCAAAAAATATAAAACTAATTTCAGTTTGACTTTAAATGAGCTGCAGTGTTGGAATTGGACTCTGAGGAATAAACAGTATACAGTATAGCATACAGTTGTTATTCATACGGTTCGTAATGTGCAAGTAGAATCTGATTTGATCCCGGGAGTATATTTTTGGTAATCTCTTCCCATGTCCCCAGCTCCTTGGATATCTCTGTATCAGTTGCAGATAAAAAATTTGCTGTGATAAAACGCTGCTGCAGGAGAAAAGTAAGAATTGGTGCTGTGCTGATTGCTTTCCCCTCTCTGCGTGTCAGATAGTGGTCAGCAAGAAACTCTTTAGTGAGCTTCATTCCGTCTCCACCTGCCCGCTGCTGTCCGTCTATCTGTCTGCAGCTTCTCATTCTGTTGGCCAGGCGGAGCACAGAGGAGAGGAGCGGGACTGAATAGATGTCTTGAAGGCTGAGGGAGACCTCTCTTTTTAAACTCCCATCTGATAGGACAGGCACAAAGGAGCCAATCACGGTTCTGCTGAAGTCGGTATATTGGAGACACATACATTACAGGGTTACCGGGCGAAAGAAAGTAAAGGTGAGAAACAGAGAAATTAGACAGGCTACTTTGTAACCCTTTCTGGTGATTTCGCTTCTGCAGAGTTTCTGTAAACTCAAACTGATGGGCAGTTAAAATTTGATTATTTTCTTACTCGCAGCTTCTGCTCTTGATGAGGCAGCGACAGCAAAAAACAACTTGGAGTCTCTTTGCCCTGATGAAAACGTCCTGACATCTTCATTCACGGTCTCACAGTTTCTTTTTGCAATACTGCTACTGTTAATGTCTGACCTTGTCTGTTCCATGTCACGGACATTTACCTCTAGTGGCTCATAGGGAATACTGTAGGCGTATCTGGCATACAGGTGGATCAACTGTTATATTAGACAATATTAATTTAAATATCCCTCTCCTCTATATCACAAATTAACTTTTACTAAGTGAAACACAGTGTCATTCAGACCATTATATATGCACTCTTTTAAAATTAAATTTAAAACCAATTTGTTCTAAAAAAATTAAGTTTTGAGGGAAATATATTTTTCCCGGAATACGTTTGTTTTTGACGTATCACATACGTTTCTAATAAAAGTTCATGGAACGAGGGTCGGGGTGAATGCATGGGTGAAGCAAACATGGGACCCCAGAGACTGCTGTTCATGTCCTTTGTGAAATCATTTACGTCACGTATGTAACTTACATAACTTGCACACGTAACTTAAGTTAAGTAGCAAACATATTTATTTTAACCCAAACTATGATCTTTAACTAAACCTAGCCAAGTAGTTTTGTTTTGATTCACAACGTTAACCAAGTTTAAAACTGCGACCGTAATCTGGGAGAAAATATGTTTCCCTCCAAACGTAATTGAGAATGCAGTTTTGTTGTATGGCAACATCATTTTTAGGAGTTTTAAAGATTTTTGGTCGCCTAAAGATCTCTTATTCAGTGTTTTGTTGTACTTAGCTCCACCCTCTCGTGTCTCTTCTGGTTGCAAAAAACCAAGATGGCGACAGCCAAAAATGCCGAACTCAAGGCTTCAAACTGGAAGTCCACAAACCAAGGAATGATGTCAAAATAAATATAGAGTATCACCAGACTCACTCTTTAATGCAACCAGCTGAAAAAGTCTTCCCTCATGAAATGCAGTTGGTATTAAAACAGGACTATTATGCTGCTCTTTGTAAGTTTATTGTACAGTATACTTTATATAATTAAAGGTCATGTAACATTAAAGGGTCACTTCACCTAAATTACCCCTAATGGTATTTAGCCATGCAGAAATAGTCTCCATAGAAATGGTCGGCAGTGATTATTCATAGTAAGGGTGACATTGTGTCTGGAAATACATACAGTTGAATTTTATGAATATTTATTTTCAGTACTGTGAGCACTACAAATGCAATTCCATTCACCACCGTTGTATTGGGATGGAGGCAGAAATGTCATAATTGATGTATCAAAACCCGGATAAATAAAACCACGGTGGTAGTAGTGATAATAGCAGATTACTATATGCACTGTAGAACTGGTGGTGCTTTTTTGAAACACCTTCAGATTATAATTCAAACATATAAAAAAAATACATGTGCATTTCCAGCATACTGTCGTGACTGAATACTTCGACAGACAGTCGGCCGGCGCTCGCTCCCTGCCGCATCCGCGCTGCCTCTGAGAGGAAATATTAGGCCGAAGCATCTCAGGCGTGATGTGCCTATTAGATTATTCCAGAGACCAAACAACAGAGCTGGGAGAGGAGGCAGCGAAGAGGGTGGCAGACTGGGAGCAAAGCCTCTCTGAGCGCTGGCAATCAGGTGGTATTAGGCTCCACCAGTTAGAAGCATCAGTGAGGCAGACACAGCTCGGTGTTAGCCGTACATGTGTACATACTCTCAGCCATCATCCCAGACACAATAATGGAAAACCAGATACCTTATCAAGCTCAACTGTCAGGCTTGAGGCCGAGCTGTGGAGATTAAGTGCGGGATATGTGTGACGGTGCGATGCATGTGGTCGGAAATTGAGGTTGGGAGGAAGTGTATCGTGAATGTGGGGTTAGTTGCAACTTCCTGAGGTTTGGTTGCAGAAGAGTCCCAACTGTATTATGTCTGCTTTGTTACGGAGACAGTGCAGCACGGTTTTGTTCTCTTTATCCTACTGGGAGATCCTTAGAGTGTTTCTTGATTGACGCCGGAGATCCACCCACTCCGGGTTGCTAATGAGAAAAGCCCCGAGGACACAGAAATTCAGCAGACATTACTCCCTGACCTTTGTGAGGTTTGCTGGGGACGCCGCGGCAAGGCGCTCATGCAGCCACGGCGTCGTACACGTGTCAGCCTCCTCGGGGCTCCGCTCGGGGACGGGGAGTAACACTAGGGAGCCTCGTTATGTGCGCAACATCAAAACGAATCAGGCTCCGTCCGCCACCCCTCATCTCGGGCCCCCACTGCGGGCTGCAGGGTGAGTGTGTGGAGGTAATGAGACCATGGTGCTGCTCGGCCCCCACCGCCACCTCCACTATACGAGACACTAACAACTACTGGTGCCCCGGGGATGTCCGTGAGATAGGCAGCGAGAAAAAGAAAGAGTGAAATGGGGGGAAAAAAAAGAGTGTGAGAAAGAAAGAGAGAGACCAGGCAGTCCACCTAACCAGCTGAAGTGGAAGTTATCCTTATGAAGTGTGTGTGCGTGTGTGTGACTCATGCACTGCCAGGGGTTTTCAGAGGTCTGGAAGGAGCTGTGCCAAGTTGTGTGGAAGTTTCTCTTGTTGCCAACAGGCGCTGAGCAGTCAAGCCTCCTCCCTACGGTCACACAGAAAGCATTTACCAATCTTTCTTAATTATTAATTCATGGGCACATATAATCATAGACTATTTTTGTTTTGATCTACGGTAGAGAGCACTGACGGTCTCAGTTCACGGATGTCACAAATTGTCCCGCAATTGGACAAAGAAAAGAGGTTTTACTTTATTGGAGTACAGACAAACCCAGAAAGATAATCAGCACACAAATCTCAGAAAACACCAAGCCCCAAGCCGGTCTTTCTCAGAAACAGATAATGCATGTTTGTGCCAGTAGCAGGCTTGATTACTTGACGGCTCTTCTCTCTGGTCTACCCGAGAAAGCCTTGGATAACCTGCAGATCATCATCAGCCAAAAATCAGCGGCTTGTTTGCCAACCAAGACCAGAAAGACAACACACACTGTGTTACTCCTGTTACCAAGTATCTTCATTGGTTTCTTGTACGTTTTGGAATAAATATGATTATTCTGTTTTTTTTGGGGGGGGTGGTTTAGGTCAGTTGGTGGACTGTAGTGCCAATACATTTTTTTAAGACATTTTGTATATTTATGCAGGATGAAGACCTAGAGTATGGAGAAACAGGGTTTAAGGTCTCTGGAGCAGCAAGTCAGAAGAACTGAGGACATCAGAATCGGTCTGTACTGTAGACTACCTACTGTGTAGGGTGCTGCAGGAATGAGTCCTAAAACCCATAAATGAGTTAGCATTTTAGCACTTCCGGTTCCCTCGTCTGCAAGTCAATAGATTTTTTGAATGGGTTTTTAGTTAGATGCCTGAAATAAGGTCTGTTCTTAACACAAGCTGAAGAGATTTTAACCTTTTGTTCTACGATATAAAATATGTCAGTAAATATCCCACTTGGGAATTTTGAAGCTTTTACATGTCTTAAAACAGGAGGTTGCTAACAAGTGGCTAAATAACACTACTAAACGTCATCATGCAGACTCGTCTGTGTGTATACTCGCGCTCATGCGACCGCGATGTAGTTCGTACAGTTTCATGCTACTTTATTTGTACCCATAGGTAAATTTGGATTGCAGTAAAAAGACAAGGTATTCATCGTGTCCACACATTTTACAAACATAGACAATAGACAAACATGAAAAACTGATCACTAAAACCACTAAAATACAATGAATAATAAATAGATAAGCAAGTGTTGCTTCTATAGCATCTGTACAGTGTTGCTACAACTTGCTGCTGGAACAAAGCTGTTTCTATACCGCTTTGTTCTACACCTTGCGTCACTAAACCAGAAGGTCCAGAAGGAAGAAGCTGAAATTCACTGTGCAAACGTAGGGAGTCATCATTTAAAATAGAGCTGGTTATCCGCTGTAACTGTCTGGTGTACAGGGACCCCCCAGGTTGAGCTGTGACTCACCAATCAGCCTACTAGAGCATCTCATGATCTGATTCAGAGAATTTCTGTTCTTTATAGCCTGACGTTGGCTTTTTACTTCTAGCGATTGCAGTCACGCTTCAAAAAATCATAAAAGAGGTGTTCATTTGTGAAGATTATCTTGCTGAACAAAACGTATAAAATTGACATAGAGCTTATTTTCTGCAATAATTCAAAACCCAATGGAAAAATCCCATTGGAATTTGATCGAGGGAACCCAGGGCGATGCTAACTTCCGGGTTGGCCTACAAAAATACATCATTCCTGCAGCACTCTATTCACATGGAAGTTACCATGATTACAATTTTGTAGATATTATTGTTAACATTTGAGTAGAAATTACACAATATATATTTTCTCATAAGTCGCTCAATAACATGAGTATAATAATAACTATGGGAATCTTCTTTATATTGCTAACTGCCATCCCACATGAAGTGAATACAGCGCTGGCATTCCCATAATTAAAAGGTTGGTTCACCCAAGTTACAAAAAAACATATTTTCTCACTGCACCATGCAGATAGTTATATTGGGTATTTTTGCTCAAGTTTTGAGATATCCATCCCTCATCCAGGTTCTGCCTAAAACACAATACAATTAAAGAGAGGGAATTTCTTTTTTTTTTTTGGTGCTAAAAGCACTGACAAATATAAATGAAACAGTGTCTCAGTTACTTTGGATAATGCAAAAACCTCTGTGTTAACAGAGTTACTTCCTGCCTAATCAGGACATTACTGTAGTTAAATTCTTATCTGTGAAGGTCATAAAGCTTGATTTATCTTTTTATTGTCTTCTTCTTACTTATTGTTGCTCTTTTCAGAGAGCAAAAGCCGATCTTTCCCATGGTGACTAAGTCTCGGTATATATACTGTAGCCTACAACTGGTGCTTTTGTTTATGTCATAATTAGTGGGCAAGTGTCTGAGAGGCAGCGATGGCACAGAAAGCCATCTTTTGAAAAATTCTCCCACACATGGTATGTGATGTGTTTTCCTAGGGTGCGCCTCTGCTCATCTGACAAGTCATTAGACATACAGTCTCATGCAATGGCTTTTATACAGCAGCGTTCAGGCTGTATAGCATTACAGTGTATTCATTATGGTCATATGATTCACTGCATGCACCAAGATGGATCAGACATCATGCTATGTTATGACTATGATGAAATCACAGAGTAAGTTATATACAACGCCGTGGTAGCGACCTGTCAATCACAAGGTAGCCACGCCCTAAAGCATACCCTGCTATTATGGTCTATTTGACTCTAATTGGGACCATAATTTACTAAACTAGACTTTAAACTAGTGATTGAGACCATAAACTCACGTTTACAATGTTTACTGAGATAATAAATCAAGTGAGAAGTAGGCTCATTTTCTAATAGACTACACCTATACAATCAGACTTCTTTTTGCAACCAGAGGAGTCGCCCCCTGCTGGCTATTAGAAAGAATGCAAGTTTAAGGCACTTCAGCATTGGCTTCACTTTTCGGACCCGGGGTTTACCCACTGGTTACAATATACCAGAATATAGCGTAATTTTGATAGCATGGAATTGCCTTCATAGATATCATTTGGTGCAAGATATGCAAGAAAGACTGAACAAAGCTGGAGCCTTAACCAAACCAGGAAGAGGACTGCTTTGTTAACCTAGTTTGAAATTTAGGTCTACTGACGTTTCCCTAGCGCTAACAGAACAGCACATATTGTGATCATTTTTAGAAGTGCTAACTTGACCGCTGTCACAGGATAAGTTGCTAATATCTGACTGACATAAGTTTGCTAATGAATATCAATAATATATAAACTTTCAAATGTTAAATTAAAGTGTAAAACATCACTTACAGAAGTGAGTGTCTGATGTGAGTCAGTGCAGTTTGACTGACCTGAATGTGGCTTCTGATAACAATAACATGCATTCTTCAGAAGTTTATTCTAGGTCCATTGTTCAGTTTGCATAATGGCAGTTTCATCATGGCCTTCCTGCCATGAGCAGCGGGGGACAGGGATCGCTCATACGTACTGTACAACTCAAACTTCTGTATGTAGAATAAATGTGACCAATCAACATGTAGTCTCTAAATAAAGTCCAAATCAAACATCATTGTTGACATCAGTGAGTCTCAATGCTCAAGTGGAATAAAACCACGGCCTTGGCGACAAAGTTTGATGCACCGATCAGATTTAAGGCGGGATTTACAGGCACAAGTCAACCAGTCAAAATATGTTTTTTATCCACAATTCAAATAACTGTTGTGGAGATGACTCCTGCCAAATAACTGCTTATTACATAATGATCAAAATATGACAAATTGCTGTCATGTTCACATATTCGTAGCAGTAGCCTACTATCTATGTTTAGATGTATCACAAAACCAACTCAGTCGCCAGAATAAAATGTTGCCATTGTACGTTTCTGCAAACCATGGATACGATGAAGGACGTTTCTTAAAAACATGTTTCATATCAACTTTTCTACATATGTGTATATTAATGTTATGCGTGCTCGTGGCGCTTTTGCCGTTTCAGAACTGCATTACTATTACTTTTAGGTTCAGGCAACAAATGCTTGGTTAGGTTTAGTAAAAGATAATAAGTACACTACTTTTTTTTCACACGGGATATGAATTATGGAGGACTGAACCTGCCAAAATGAAAAATTAATCAATATATTCTCAATAAGACTCAATTATAATAATAATAATAATAATAATAATAATAATAATAATAATAATAAATAAGCATAATAATAAATGACTTGATAAGCGACCTCTAGCGACCGTAGTAATTATGACAGAAGCGGAAAATCAGGCGCTGTAGTTATAGACAGCGTGAAACTACATATGGGCTGGAGGTTGAGGACGATGAATGGCACACAAAACACAGGACTTTCACCCAGGAGACCAGAGTTTGAATTCCGTGTAGCAATAATGTGTGTTTGTAGTTAATTTAACCCAAAACACAATGTTGTTCCCAAAACTTAACTAAGTGATTTTTTGCCTAAACCTAAAGAAGTTGTAGTTTTGTTGCCTACACCCAAAACAGTTGTAGTTTTTTTGCCTAAACCTTAAGAAGTTGTAGTTTTGTTTCCTAAACCTAAAGAGATTGTATAGTTATTGTCTGAACCTAACTGTTTTTTGTTGCGAAAACCTAAAGACGTTGTAGTGTTATTGCCTAAAACTAAAGAGGCCTTTTTGTTTGTGTTCAAAACATGACAATTGATTCAGTTTTACAACATGTTAGATTGTGTTACTTCTGTGGCTTTTACAACGTAGTAGGCGTAGTAGGCCCCGAATGACCCACACCTATGGTGCTTATAGTGACTGATAATGGCTATTTAATGGCCTGATAACAGTCGAATCGGGTGGTTGTTTTGGGTCCGGTCACTCATTTTGAACCTGGTAGATTTTGGCTGTGCTCTAATTTCAGCACAAATTAAACTGGTGAACAGGAGGATGTGTCTCCGGCAGCATGTGGCACAGCAGCTCAAGCTGTTAGCAGCTGAACAGGCGCAGCTGAGGAGCAGTCTCCCTGGGTCTCAGGGGGCTCGTGCAGCAGTCTGTCTGTCCTTACCTATTTCACTTCTTCTCTGCTCTCTTTGGGGACTTCTCCTGTTAGTGTAGTGTTTGCTGCGAGAGACGCGTCTGCCTTTCCATCTGTGCCCAGTTTGAGAGTGAGCTAAACTGCAGTCAATGTCACACAAGAAGTTGCTGAATTATTAAGAGTTCCAGATTTGCTGTGCACTGCACATCTTTGATCCATCTGTTGGAGGAGCATTCATATATGGCAAAGTGTACCTGCTGCATTTGCTGGCAATCTGTCGCGGATCAAAATTTGATGCTTCATACATTTGTTGTCACCATAGAGAAGTTTGGCTCTCATGGTGTTTGACTCGCAGCTAGCTTTGCTCCCATTGTCAGTGTTCCATGATGCCGTTGTAGGTAAAATCCTCCAACTCTGAATATTTTAAAGTGAACTGAAAGACAATTATGCCACCTCCGCCAGCACTATTTAAAAATTTGTTTCCTGAAACAAGGAGAAAGAGATAATAAGAGGGACAGAGAGAAAGAGAGAGAGGTGTAAAAATAGCAGCCCACTAACACCTTCCCAATCATCTGGCCCATTTCCTCAAGGTGATATGGTATAAAGGTTAGTGCTGCATATCCTCACCGAGAGCAAAGGGACATATCACCTCAGGTTTAATAACTGCAGCTTTATTCAACAGGTTTTTTATTAAATGAACAGCCTTCGTAGGACTAGAGCTGTGGGGTCTCCGTTGTCTTAATGTCATCTTCTGACCTGTATCTATTTTATATATAGTACAGTATAGCATATAGTACTTCAGACTGCCGGTCTCTTATCATGAAAAATACTCTGAAATATTCACCATGATACAGTGTGCTATTTCTGTTAAATGCTTTTTTTTCAGATAACATAGTCAATCAAATTGAAACATTTGAGATAATTAGGTCAATGGAACAACAACTGTAATACAAAAAGCAATTCTTGTTCTTGTAAAAGCATTTGCTATAAATTAAATTGAAAAAAAGAACTGGCTGTTTGAGGACGTCATCAGTCATGCTTTCTGTCTTAGACCTGAAAAGGTTTCTGATAGAGCTGCCAAAAAATGGACTTGAGGAATGTCTGTAAAGTAAACAAGTTACAACAGTACAGCGTGATTTACAGTATAAAACACCACGTATAAAATAATAAGTACCTGGGGACATTTTCTGCACCTCTGAATGGCTGAGTTCTCCTCTGGATCACTTTATTTGTCCTCAAAAAACATTTCCTGGACTGAATGCTGAAGTCCTTTCTTGACCTTGGGATCAGTATACGTATGTGACAAAGTAATTGCAACTCAAGGTCTACCTACTAAAGCTGCAGTAGTAAGTGGACCTTGAGTTGATATTATTTTTATCACACATTTTCTAGACTTATTGAAGGATCACCTGGTTCCAACCCTGTGTATATACCACTAATTACATTTTGAAAGAAATGTAATGCAAATTACATTTTCTATCAACATAATGATCGTGGTTTGGGTTCAAATAACTACGGAAGTGGTGTTACTTAAGTACGTAAGTACTTAAGTTGACAAATAAGTCAACGCTGACTTCTGGTTTCACACAGGATACGAACAGTGGTCTCCTTATTTTCCTCTCCACCCTAGCCTCCTCTCTACTGTACGTAGACTTATTGCGCTTTAAACTACGGCATCTGTCCTGGCTCACGATTACATGAATACATACGACTAGATTACATGGATTTATATACGAATAATAGCCTATTCCTTTTCGTAGGTATCAGTGCGGTCATAGTTAATGCGATAATAACGCGTTAATGCAAATTAATTTTAACGCCACTAATTTCTTTAACGCATTAACGTAACTTGCGATTTTTAGGTTGTAGCAGGCTCAGTTTTAAAGCTAGAGTAAAGATACTGGCATCATATGAAATTCGAAAACCTATAGAATCCATAGGTACCATCGATGTCATACTAGATTGTAAATAACGCTCCAAATTTACGCTACATTTTGGTGAGGAAAAACTGGCATGGCCATTGACCTCTGACCTCAAGATATGTGAATAAAAATGGGTTCTATGGGTACCCACGAGTCTCCCCTTTACAGACATTTTATGTCCCACTTTATGATAATCACATGCAGTTTGGGGCAAGTGATAGTCAAGTCAGCACACTGACACACTGACAGCTGTTGTTGCCTGTTGGGCTGCAGTTATGATTTGAGCATATTTTTTATTATAAATGCAGTACCTGTGAGAGTTTCTAGATAATATTTGTCATTGTTTTGTGTTGTTAATTGATTTCCAATAATAAATACTATATATATATATATATATATATATATATATATACACACACA
>CAKAOH010014036.1:19667-39077 GCA_916701665.1 Sebastiscus tertius | reverse complement strand
TCCCGTGTTGATAAGAGCATTAAATACTTGACAAATCTACCTTTAAATTACATTTTAACATAAAAAATGTGAGATTAATTTGCAATTAATCGCGATTGAATATTTCAATCGATTGACAGCCCTAGTAGGTATATAAAGTATGAACAGTGTATGAGACCAGCATGTGCCAGTAAACATAGTCCAGATAGCAATTACATTTTCCATCAAACATAATTGGTTAAACAAATTAGTAGCATATAAATGAAATTTCTAGGAGACATGATTGTCCCATGATATACAGTATAAAACACAATAGATACAACAATAACTGTGTAGCCAAATGGTTAAAAGGTGCATACCACATAACTACAGTGTCCCTGAGTTGATTCCAGCCAGCGACCATTGTTGCATGTCCAAACACTCTCTTAATTAATCATTATCACACACTTGTTTTGCAGTTTTCCTGCCCTCTTCTGCTCTTCAGTGTGTATAGATTAACTTTATTATAATAATTTGATCGGCTGTTTGGGTGTTCCAACTGACGGCACTTTAATTCTGTTTCTCCAAAAAAACAACAACCCAAAAACATCAAACTGATTATATTTGTCATCAAGAAAAGAAAAAATGGATAATTATTGCAATAGCTCTACTAATGTTGTTACTGTGTTCTGGTATTGTGCTTTAGTGAGTTGTGGTTGGTGCCTCCCAGTATGCAGGCTCTTCTGTGTTCTGTGGCAGACTTTGTACTTGACATTTCCATGATTCATGCCTGGTGTGATGGCTGGCCTGGAGGCTCACAGAACCTTTACTGAGACAGAACCAGGCTGCATTTGTGTGCATGGCCAGAGAGCTTCATCAAACCACAGCATACTGGGGTTCATATTCTGGCTTTTGATGCTTATCAATGCTTAAAACCCAATTTTGTAGGATCTGTTTTGATCCGTTGTGTAAACCATATTATTTACTTTAATTTATAGCTTTATTCTGGCGTGGTGTCACTGTTATAGTTGCACTTCCAGTTCATGGTGAACTTTTTTTTTTCCCTTTTTCTTTACAGAACTTGTGTTCAGAGTGGTACTTTTGAGAAACCCACACAGCGTATGCTCTCTTTTCATGTTTTAGAGAAATCATGAAGTCGGCTCCGCATGCATATGTTTCAGTGCTTTGGGGAAATGATAGTGGCTATGAATAACAAATAGATGTGAGTCAGTGCGGTTGAAAAGCCTTGGCTTTGTTGCCGTTATTAAAGCAGTGGTAGCTGGAGAAATAGATCCAAAGTATGCTGTTGATCTTTCTGCGAGCAGATATCAAAGCCTGGACAGCAAACGAGTGGTAAGTACTGGGGGACAGGGGGGATCCCTGGAGCAAACCGAGGGTAAAGATGAAGGGATACGGAGGAGATGAAAGAGGGAGAAGAGAGAGAGAGGCAGCGAGAAAACAGAGGAGGAGAGGGAGAGAGAGCCTGTGTGCCTTTGTGTGTGTCTGTATACCAGTGTCTGCTGGAGGAAGGACTTCAAAGACCCAGCAGAGCAAAGGCTGCTTCGCTTTTTCACTTTTTTTTTCTTCTTTTTTTCCACCAAAGCTCCTCTCCCGTTGGATCCCCCCCTCCTTCCCTTTCTGGTTATTCATCTGTCTCTCCTCAAAGGCAGCCAGGCCCATTGGATTCTGTAGGGCACCACTGACATGAATATTTCTGCTGCATCAGAGGCGTTTGCTGTCGTTGCCTCACAGTGCTTCAACAGTAATTGAGCGCATGATCCCACAAAGTGTATTGACTGCAATATTGGCTGCATTATAGACTGCAATGCTGATGTCTAGTGTAGCTAGTAAATGTGGAGCCTCTGTGCTAAAGATGCTTTTTTTCATTTCATTGGAAGTATTGTATTTGTGTGAATGTCAGTTTTGCAGGGAAAATTCTCCACCGCTGAAAGGGAGGCGTAAACACAGAGCAGATGGGATTTATGAGAGCCACAAGGAAGGTTGTAGTGGTAGAAATAAATGCATTAAATATGGGCTTGTATATAATAAAAACTGACTTTTAAAAACAAAAATGAAGCACTTAGGCTATTATTAATGAATACAATATCTGGTTACTGTAATGCAAACGAATAGTGGGCTGCGGATGCTGAGGTTTGTTGACCAATGAGCTGTAAAATCACTAGACTGCAACTAAACTGTCCTGTTTTTTTTTCTTTTAAAGGGGACCTATTATACTTTTGTGCTTTTTCTCTTTCCTTTAGTGTGTTATATAGTTGTTTGTGCATGTAAAAGGTCTGCAAAGTTACAAATCCCAAAGTCCATGCCAAAGGGAGTTACTCTCCCCCACAGAAACACTGCTCCTGAACTGAAGTCCCGTCTTCTCTTCCGTAACGTGGTGATGTCACCAAGTAACACACTTTGCCTAGCGGCTAGTTTGGCACGCCCTCAAACAAAGCTAGTAAGAGCGGAGCTGAAGCGGAGTACGAAAAGTTTGGTTTGGTTGACCAATCACAACAGTGGGCCAGCTGACCAATCAGAGCAGACTGGGTTTTTCAGGAAGGGCGAATCAACAGAGCATTTCAGACAGAGGGTGAAAAGAGGTGCTGCAGTACAGCCGGTATGAGAAATATGAAGTGTTTTTTGAACATTAAAGCATGTAAACATGTTCTAGTAGAAACCCCAAATACAAGTATACACCTGAAAATAAGCATAATAGGTCCCCTTTAAGATGTGTAAAGAGTGTGGTTGGCTGCATTTAACTCCATATTAACATTCCAACCCTGTCTCCTAAAAATGATTGGTTTTCAAGATACAGATGGATTTTGAAGTTGACTTTACGTAAAATACAGATTAAATATTTGTCATTGGGAGTGCTTCCTCATCCTCTTTCCATCCATTTGATCCTCATTCTTTTACTGTAATTGGAAACTAAATGAGTTATCAGTTACAGTATATGTCTAATATAATGTGTCTGATTAGGTCTGTCAATTGATTAAAATATTTTATCGCAATTAATCACATAATTGTCCATAGTTAATCGTGATTAATCTCAAATAATCACACATTTTTATCTGTTCAAAATGTACCTTAAAGGGAGATTTGTCAAGTATTTAATACTCTTATCAACATGGGAGTGGGCAAATATGCTGCTTTATGCAAATGTTTATATATATTTATTATTAAACCCTCACAGGTACTGCATATAGCATAAAAGTATATGCTCAAATCATAACCTGGCAAACTGCAGCCCAACAGGCAACAACAGCTGTCAGTGTGTCAGTGTGCTGACTTGACTATGACTTGCCCCAAACTGCATGTGATTATCATAAAGTGGGCATGTCTGTAAAGGGGAGACCAATAGAACCCATTTTCATTCACATATCTGGAGGTCAGAGGTCAACGGACCCCTTTGAAAATGGCCATGACAGCCATGGAGCGTTATTTAGCCTCCTTGGCGACAAGCAAGCATGACATGGTCCACTACAACCTCCGAAAGATCGATCGTGATAATGCGTTTAAGAAATGAGTGGCGTTAAATCGAATTTACGTTGATGCGTTATTATCCCGACCTCCTCCCAGACAATCCTAGCTCATACATTGAACATGTAGTAATTCTTATATATTTAATTCAAAGAATGTTCTGTTGTTTTCATTTTCAACCAAACAAATGCTCATTGGAAGTGTAGAGAGTATTACATTTCTGTGTTCATACCGTACAAGGAGGATCCAAACAAAAAGGCTAGAACAGGTGACAGCCGAGCCTAAACAACAGGACAGGATGCGTTTAAAGTTTTTAGGGGCTTACAGCCTTGCTGTGGGTGTTGACGTGCCTTTTTTCCGAGTGTGTCAGTCTTCAACTATGTGACTGATTTACTTTCCCCAGTCGTGGAGAGAGTCTTTCAGATGCCATAATGCTGATCATGTTGCTCTTTGAAGAAGAAGCAGCTTCCCCGGAGGTACAGATGGCTACGCGCCTTCTTAGATTGTGTTAGGGGAGATGAGGGGCGACGGGGTGGAGTGCGTTGTCGTCGTTGTGGTATGCATAGAAAGAGAGAGGGGGAAGGTACTTTTTGGGGAATTTGAGGAAATCAAAGCTTTGTTTGTGCTCAGAGGCATAGGTGAGTGGGTACAACTGGTGCCTGCTGCTGTCACATAAGGATAGGCTGTCAAGGCTCTGATGGAGCTCATGGTTGTCTAATTTTGACTGGTTCTCCTTCGCGACACACTCAAGAAGTATTTGTGTCTCCCCGTCTCAAAGCTTGGCGTAATTTTTTTTGTCTCAGAATCTACTTTGTGAGTCAACGGGGTCCGCAAACCAGGAAAGTCACAATGTAAGTAAGGGTGTCATAACCAATTAACTTTCCAAAATGTTAAATTCATATATATGGGTGTTCAAAGTATCTGTATTTGGCACACTTGGTGTTTTTTTGGGGGGAGAGTTTCTAAAGAATGACACAGTTTGATTTTATAGAATTATAGTTATTTTCAAGTAATTTCATGGCTGGAGCATTGACTGAACAATGTTCTTTTGAATATTTTACGGTTGCATCAAAAGTCAGGTTGTGTGCGGGACTAGTCACGCTTCCTACTACTTCTTCTTTCAGCAAATTGTCAGCCTTCCCAAGATGCAAAGTTGCTGAAGAGCAGCATACATCAGAGCGCCTCTTGGGCGTCTCAACACTGCCCTTGTTCAAAGAGTTTGACAGATAGAACCTCTCCCGTATGTTTTTAGAGCACCCAAAGGACTTAATTGACTTGTGAGGGCAGTATATTGGCCCTATGAATTCACTTTGAGCCGCCGGTTGTCAAGGTGAAACACTCGTACAGGCTCAGATTGTTATTATATTGCAAATCCATGACGACGGGGCTCATCACTGTGGCGGATCAACAAAGGGGACGGGCCATATAGCACGAGTGCGCAGTTGTTAACATTTAGAGGGGGTGAAATAGTTACGAGCGTATAAAATTTGATTGCCCCCTTTAGAGAACTTAGCAGCAAGTGTAAAGTTTGCACTCCGCGGGATCAATGGCTCCCTTTTCCTATTGTACACTATATCTCAATATCCGTCTGTTACCTCTCTCTGGTGGGTTGTAGATCTGAGTTCATGTTGAAGTAATAGCTCCCTCTCTCAGAAATACTGTCTTTTGATGCTCCGTGCTTTAGATCCACAGTATATTTATTACGGCGAGGATGCTGTAAAACATATATCGTGGGAGTAGGGAGGACCTCTTCCTTGTTTCTAATATCAGCCCCCACTCAGAGCCTTAATATCAGTGTGTGAAATAACCATAATTCCCTCTCATTGTCTATAAAGTGATATCTATCGTATTTTATGGCGTGTACGTGCCACAGTCGTGAAGTACATCATTGCAGGATTGATAAATGAAGCCCTGGGGCTTTGTAAAACACACCACTCAACCTGGGTTCGGTTCCACGCTGTGTGTACATGTCGCCCCCCCACCCCCCCACCCATGAGGGGCTTGTAAAGTTTTTATTTGGGCAAGGTAGGGCTGTAATTAGGAGTGAACACAAAGGCAGTTTAAAGGGGGGGGGGGCAACGTGTTAATGGGTCGATGTGTGGAGCGCTAATCACCGCTCGGCCGTTAACCACACGCCGGCACCACTGGGCTCGTTCCAGGGGTTAACTAAACTGAGCCGTGACACATGGCTGGGCTTTATGGGGTCCGGGCAGGGAGAGGAGGCCCGCGGATGACGCTAAAGAGCCCCATAATAATGACAGCAATTACCACAATCGGCTTAAACAAATGGGAGCGCGCCGAAACCTCATCATACTCTGATCAGATTGGCCCTAATGAGATAAAGATGCCAATTAATCCTGTGTTAATTGCTGTGGCGCGTTCTCGGGAAAACACTGAAATATGCACATGCAAATGCAAGACGGGGCCTGCTGTGCGGTCCAGGATCCAAACTGCAAAATGTTGAGAGCGTATTTACATAATGATTATGATGATGATGGTCGTGCGGGTAATGATGATGATGGCGATGATGGTGCAGATGAGCGTTCATATCTGGGCTGTATTTACTGTAGATTTTGAGTGATGACCTTCCCTAACTGATCACTATAGCATCTCAGAGAGCCGAAGACAGAGACGTGCCCAAAGTCAGACTGACATTTGCATTAAGGTAATGTTTGGTGACTGATGCCGCCTTCTAATGATTCAGAATGGCGGGTCAGGTAACCTCTCTCAACACCGTGTCTGAATCCCAAAGTGCTGAGATGACACTGTACAGTTGGTGACCTCATTATCGCTATTACTGCAGCCGGGAAATTTATAACATACATGTCTGTGATGACAAATTCTATAAATCACTGCATTAACTCCTGCTCAGAAGTCCTCTGCCGTAACGTTCCCCTCAGCGCTGGAGCCGCCGCGATCCATTTTCTTTCATGTTCTCTAATTGCCGTCCTCATAGTTTTGCTCTTTTTCTTGCCCGTGTTGACGTGCCGTAATAGTCAGTCCATCCAAAGTGGCTGCGTTGTCGCTCCTGCCATTATACGGGCCATTTTCATTTCATCTGCAGAGGTCCTGGCTCCTCACCACAGTGACAGCATCCCCCTAAATCATCCTCATGTGTAATTGCTCCCTACTTACCCAAATGGCTATGGCCTTCTCTATCTGCCTAAGAGCATTTACTCAGGCTTCTCAGGAATTCATGCTCCTGGTTCAGTGCTCTTTGACTAGTCCTTTATGCCGAACTCAGTGTCAGTGGCTTCATTACTATCATTCATTGTAATGCCAACCTAAATGTGTTGTTTTGCATTATGGGACTGTTGAGGGGGAACCTTGAAATTGTCATGTTTTACCTTGATGGATTACAAGGTCCTCTATGGGTTAAGATATTTCTATACTACTATGTTGATTAAAATTATAATCCCTTAGGGAAAACTAGGGTTTATTACAACTGTTGGTTTTATTTTTGTAGCTGTAGCCATCACTTCTGGAACGCAGCAATGTCACTAAAAATACGTTCAGCATGGCAACAAGCATGGGCCATAATGTCACTAATAATGCCTTATTGCACACGAAAACCATGAGTTACGTACAGCTGCAAGTACAAAGCTGAACCAGGAAGTCGGGCTGTAAGCTGTAGTGGATGTTCACAATGGACAGTTTGTAATTTTACTATTTTCCGTTGTTTATTCTTCCCAATACATTTGACATACCTGAATATTTGTTTCCAACCTGCAAGATTGTCTGACTGCTCATATTTGTTGCCCTGTTAGACCTATTTTTAGCGATGTCTCCACATTCCAAGATCTCTGTTATACAATCGATGGTAAAAGTTGGCTGTACTGTAGTTTTCCTTTATGGTTTTAGTCATGGTGGATTTTTTGACACCTGTGGTTACTGGTAAATGTGTTTTAAACATAGATGGTACTGTAAATAAAGAAGTGGACATAGTCACTGTGATGTCACCCATTGGTTTGTGGACTGCTGTTTTGAAGCCTCGAGTTTGGCATTTTGTCCGTCGCCATCTTGGTTTTATGCAACCAGAACTTCCATCTTTGAGAGTTTAGCACCATCTTCTGGACAGTCAACCGAACGCTGAATAAGACATTTTTAGACGACCAAAATGTTACAAGTAACTT
Organism: Sebastiscus tertius; assembly: GCA_916701665.1. Classification (NCBI taxonomy): domain Eukaryota; kingdom Metazoa; phylum Chordata; class Actinopteri; order Perciformes; family Sebastidae; genus Sebastiscus; species Sebastiscus tertius. The sequence goes on along the minus strand of CAKAOH010014036.1, from coordinate 31,506 downwards.
TCAAGAACTGAAAACACACTGTAAAAGGGTTAAAGTTCTAAGACGAAAACACGGACAACTCCTAGACCGTAAAATGCCGTGGTAGCGACCTGTCAATCACAAGGTAGCCTCGCCTTAAAACATCCCCTGCTTTATGGTCTATTTGACTCTAAATGGGACGATAATTTACTAAATGAACATCATGCTGTATTGAAGAAGACTTGAAACTTGTGATTTAGTCCACAAACTCACGTTTACAATGTTTACTGAGGTAATAAATCAAGTGAGAAGTAGACTCATTTTCTCATACACTTCTATACAATCAGACTTCTTTTTGCAACCAGAGGAGTCGCCCCCTGCTGGCCATTAGAAAGAATGCATGTTTAAGGCACTTCAGCATTGGCTTCACTTCTCAGAACCGGAGGCTGTGCCTGCTGAAAACAAAGAAATTACTGGTACCCAACAAGACTGTCACTGTCACTCAAACTACTCTTCATGGGGAAATGTAATATTCCTGCTCTGTTTGACTTAAAAATTCACAGTGCTAGCTTACAGTTAGGCTATAGTTGTTTTTGCTAACGCACAATTTTCGCAACTAATAGAATAATAAAACAAATCTGACTCAGGGTGCAAGATTTCTGTGCGTAACATTTTTTATTGAATGACAGATTGAAAAAAAAACGCATACGATAAATACTGTGCAAAGACGTTAAAACTACTATATAAAGAGGTAACAACCTCCAAACTGAATGACGAAATACTTTTTTGAACATCGACATCGGTATTTTCTGATTTGATCTGACACTTGTGTCATTGTCAACGTTGTTTGTCAGTGCCTTCAAAACACTTTTGCAAAATGATTCCTATGAACGTTTTCTAATCTGACGCTGCTATAGTTATATAGGCACAAAAATGACTTGGTTAGGGTTCATGGTTTGGCTTTTAGCATAGACTCACAGTAACAAACGGGAAGGAACAGCGGCCTCTCACGTCAAAGCCCGACACTCGATCGACCGCAGGCAGACTGTTGCCGTGCTGTCGTTTGTTTCTTGGCAGTACAGTCGCAGAGGTAACTACAGAATACAGAATACATTGAATGGCTATTGCTGGAAAAAATGCCAGACATAAATAGCATCAAAAATTGGATTTGATGTAATGAAAATCTTAAGGATTATTACTCCTGTCAAGCTGACATTTTGGAGATTTTGGCCTGACAGCAGTGATATTTGTCTTGTATTTGTATTTATTCATTAGATAAAAGGTGACAAGAGGGAAGAGAGAAAGATGACCCTGACACACACACACAGAGAACATGCACTCGCACACACAGCAGCTGGCAGATTGTGGCTCCCCCATTACAATGATAATGGCTATGTCCATTGTGATGCCCCGCTTTTTAATTTTGATTTTGGGAGGTGAGTGAAGTCATTATGTCGCAGCCCTCGCTTGGTTTTATGAACAATCCAATACCCTGGAGAGTCTCTCCTCTACACACACACACACACACACAAAACAAACAGCCACACATGGACAATAGATAAGCACACACACATTCATGCACACTTACACACACATCACAGCGAGGCGGTCCCCTTCCCCCCCAGCGATTTGCCCTGCCATTAGGCCCGCGAGTTCCAGAGGGCGGCTGAGCGAATGGGGTGTCCCAGACCCACTCAGCGTCAGAAACACATCACTTAACCCCGGCGCTCTCGCTCGCCTTTTGCCTCGGCATGAAAAGCCAAAAGCCCTCTCCAGTTAGGCCCTGCCTGTCTTGCCTCTATCGATTTTGTGACAATGGGGAAAGTCCAGCGTCAAATCAAGTAGCAAATCATTGAGAGAAAGTTTCAATTGGGTTTTTTCTTTCCTTTCTTCTCCTGAAATTAAAGGCTACAGCGGATTCTGCTCTGTCCTCCTCTGCTCCGTCCTGTCATGGCTGATAGGCTGATGGGCTACACAGGAGGAGGAAGAGGTAACAAGCCCACAGGCCAAAGCCTTTTTGAAAGACATGCCAGAATAGCTCTGGTGCTCAAAAATGTTCAGAGCAATCATGGCATTCATCGGTGAAGCATGTAGCCAACAGTAATTTGCACATAATCATACAATTAGAGACCAGCTCTGTGTAAGCTGTCACAAACAAAACAACCTAAAAATAAAAGCAATAGCTTATGAAAGAACAAGCAAGTAAAAAAATAGCTATTTAAGATATGCTTGGGTTTCGATTCTTGTGCACATTTGATTATTTGTCACCCTCTCATGTAGCGCCACATAATGAAGAGTGTGGGTTCCACGGTGATTGGATTAGTTGAGGTTCCGCGTCTTTTGACTTCTACATACTTCTAATGGAGATGGAGCTGGCTTTAAAGTGATTACTGTCTCATTTAATCATTTCAGGAAAAATTTGTTCTAATCAATTGTGCGAGTGTGCAGCCAGATGTTTGGAGTTTCTATAATTGAGTTATTTCAGTCAGACAAACAGAGACGTGTTTGGTCTAATTAGACTCCGTTGTCAGGGAAATCAAAAATTCTTCAAGCGGGAGCTGAACGCTTTTAATATGCCGTTGAGTGATGTATCATTTTTAGAATTAATTTCTGATGCAATAAAAACGTGTCTGATCTTCGGATGTTCCTGTTCATCAAGAGCTGTCAGTTATTCCTGTCATAATTCTCTCAGAACAAACTGTTTAGAAAGTACATTGTTTGTCTCCGTTTGATCTTCCCAGAGCAATCAGGCGGTCACAGATATTTATAGCGCTCCTTCCTCGATCTTGGACGGAATTAATATTCGTGCAAATGAACGGGCTCTCTACTTCTGTCGGATGATTTGTGTTGTTGTGATGTATCTTATGGCGTTCTCTCAGTTTATCCATCTATACGTACAGTACAAGGCTTTGAAGGGAAACCGTCTTTATTTGGATTGGAACGAGGGGCTGATTTTCTTCCTGGCAGCTCTTAGCCTGTGTGACTTCATTACCCCCGTCAGGCCCGCCAAGCACATTGGCTAATTACTCAGTCAGTCCAGCATTGGCAGGTAGTTGCACACTTATTGATCAAAGTGCTTAAGGCTGGACTCTCAAGCAGAAATTAATCAGGCATTATTTTTTGCTGAGGAAAAGATATTAACTCTCCAACCGTTCCATGTTTGATGCGATAGTGGATGATGTGGTGTTTACAGAGCAATATTTCTTACTGGACTAATGCCTTGAACGTAAAATGACATCAGGGAATATGAATTGCTGCGCGATGACGCAGAGACACACAGGGTAAAGAAGTCGCTCTAATCGCAGTCCGGTCAGCAAGTCAAAAAGTCACAGATTTCTGGATATGTCTAACAGCAGGGTCCTTTGTTCTTTTTTGCATCCTGCACCAAATGATATCTATGAGGGCAATTCCATGCTATCAAAATTACGCCATATTCTGGTATATTGTAACCAGCGGGTAAACCCTGGGTCCGAAAAGTGAAGCCAATGCAGAAGTGCCTTAAACTTGCATTCTTTCTAATAGCCAGCAGGGGACGACTCCTCTGGTTGCAAAAAGAAGTCAGATTGTATAGAAGTCTCTGAGAAAATGAGCCTACTTCTCTCTTGATTTATTACCTCAGTAAACATTGTAAACATGAGTTTATAATCGCTAGTTTCAAGTCTTCTTCAATACAGCATGATGTTCATTTAGTAAATTATGGTCCCATTTAGAGTCACAGTGTGTTTTTAGTTCATGAAAGTTAATTTTAACCTTTTTGGTCACCTGAAAATGTCTTATTCAGCGTTCAGTTGTACTTAGCTCCACCCTCTCGCGTTACTTCTGGTTGCAAAAAAACAAGATGGCAATGGCCAAAATGCCGAACTCGAGGCTTCAAAACTGTACTCCACAAACGTCCACTTCTTATATACAGTCTTTGGTTGTGACATCTCTTCAAACCTGATTAAACCTCTTCAGACCCAAAATGCGGGGCGATGCTTTTGTTATGGATGGACGCAATGTAACTGAACAATAGACCAGTGCTGTTATATGGGATTGTACTAGGTGTAGGTGTACCGGATTAACTGGCAACTCATTTTATATATACTTATATTGCCACGTAATTTCTCTTCATCCTGTGTAGAATTCATAGAGAATACATAAACTGTCATGCTATATATACTGTGTATATATATATATATATATATATATATATATATAAAATCATGACAGTTTTATTTAATTTTTTATTATCTTTCCTTCACAAAAATACATAATGTAATGTACAAGCAAATGAACTGAAATAGTGTGCTTTTACAGCATCACAGCTAATGTTCTGAGGGAAAGTACATGGTGTACCTGTCATACATATGCAAACATTAAGTTAAAAGCAAGCCTGCGCTGGGCTTTATAGTGCAATGTCCTCCATTTTCATTATTTTTAATTACACTCATGCAACACTACACCAGAAGTACAGTACACTTTGTTTAAAGGGCAGGTCCATTATTAATAATACTGTATTATTTTTGTTTTTTATATAATTCTGTAGCTTCCTAGTGGTGTTCCTTATGTATTCAAATCCGAACATTCAAATTTTGGTCAAATTATGTATGTTTTAGCATCAAAATGCTATTTTCCCAATCCCCTTCTAAAAACTTTTTCCCTCGTAACCTGACATAGGTTTCTACATGATGACATTGCTATATACTGTTTGCATATTTTGAGAAAGAAGCATCGTAAGCAATATACTGCTGTGGACGCCACATTAATTCAGTTCCAAAGGTCACACAATAACACAAACAAACTAACCGATCGAGGCAGTGGTACACCAGCAACTCCCGTGTTCTGCGAGGTAAAATTACTGTTTTTGTCAAAGGAGTCTGGTGGCTTTGAAGTGAGCGATATAACTGCTTCAGTTCCCCATTGGAGAGGGCTGTCTGACGGCAAGTTAAAGCAGTGAAAATAATCTAAAGATAGTGTACACTTAAACTGATATTGATTTTTTTTAGGTGGCCCTTCTTTTAGGGGCTAAAATACGTTTTGCTGCCGGCCTCGTTCACAGCAGTACATTGCTTTACTTTGCTTCTCCAAACTGGGGGCATGCCAACCGCCATCTACTGTAGGTAATAGGCTATACTGACTACGTCATAAATACCTCCTACAACCTCTCTTCAAAAAAATAATCTTCAAAAAAGTGCTAGCGCTCATATTATTCATAATAACCTTATTGATTAGCTTACTTTAGTGCGTCACGTCTTTTTTCTAATGGCTGTGTGGGCGTTTCCATTTGAAAAACACGGAAAAGAACGCAGATGGAGTCGACCTTTTACAGCTGAAAACAGATCTTCATTCCTCTTTAGGGGGCTGTTAAATCAAATTTACTCACATTTCACATGTTTAGTTTATGGTCAGTATTATAATTTGTGGGCTTTGTGCATCTGTCCTGATAAGCAGAATGATGAGTTTTAGTGCGCAAGTTTGGTTAGTATCTGGAGTTAAGATGAAAGTATGTGCTCTGTGGGGCCCCATGGATTTATCTGAAGTCATTTATGTAGCTTGGTGGGCTGCCAAGACGCCTGGATTGAAACGTACGTCAGCAGCGTGATTAACGGATAATGACAGACCCAGGTGTCGATATGTTCTGCGCTCAGATTTGTAGTGTGGGCATTATCACAGGCTCAGGCCCAGTATATCATCCAAACGGAGTCAGGAGAGAAGTGTGGTGGGAGAGCGGTACGGAGGCCACAACTGTTCTCAGGAAGGAAAAAAAAAAAAATGAAGAGAGAAGATTCGAGGCTCCCCTGGTGCAGCGTGGAACTTATTTCTCATTTTCGTGCACAGACAGTAAATACCTTGCTTTTCCGCCTGTGCTGTGCTCCTGACCTGAACCTGTGACCTGCCCTTGGTCTCTGATGATACTCCCATGGTCCCCTGCTCAAGGCTGCCGAGCGGGCGGCGCGGCCGGATCCAGGCCTTGTAATTCACAGGCTTCTAGATCGCCTGCCACAGTGTATTGATTTTTGTTTCCCCAATCTCCAGGAGAGAAGCAAAGAAAAGATTAAAAACACTGTCAGTTTGAAGTTGAATAAGAATCCTGCACAGGGGAGATACCTTGGAGAGCAAGGGGTCACAGCTGAGGTACGTATATCTCTTTATAGGTTTAACCCTTCCTCGGTCTGTAATCCAATTATCAGTACACAGGAACAGCGCAGGGCCAAGAATTTTGACCGCAATTATTATTATCTACATGTTGTCATCGCTAATGAATATGGCAGCCATGTATGTCACATTGCAAATATGATCTAATCTAAAAACGGTAATCCAATATCCTAATCAACCTTTTTGTGAGAGCAATTTTGGTTCCTAAAATTCTCATGACACCAGTAATAATAGTTGTCATGTGAATTTGAGATCTATTTATAGGAGCTTGGAGGGAGCTTAAAATGGGAATAATATACTTTGTGCTGAAAAAGGCCAAACTAAGTATCAATCATAGAACTCTGTAACTTGTCAGCATATCAAGCGACTCCAATGTTGAGTAACTCTTAATGGACCGTGTGGCTATCAACAGCACTGGTTTCCAATGATTTCAGTGTTTTTAGTTTCTATGCAACATAGTGCTGTTGCATCACCATCACATCTTACATTTTGCAGCTGTGAATACAAAAAGTTACATTATACACAGGCAACAATCTGGAAATTTCACCATACATGTTAGCAATTTTGGGCTGCACGGTGGTGCAGTGGTTAGCACTGGCGCCTCACAGCTAGAGGGTTGCAGGTTCGAATCTGGCTTGGGGCCCTTCTGTGTGGAGTTTGCATGTTCTCCCCGTGTTAGCGTGGGTTTTCTCCGGGTACTCTGGTTTCCTCCCACAGTCCAAAGACATGCAGGTTAGGTTAATTGTTGACTCTAAATTGCCCGTAGGTGTGAATGTGAGCGTGAATGGTTGTCTGTCTCTATGTGTCAGCCCTGCGATGGACTGGCGACCTGTCCAGGGTGTACCCTGCCTTCGCCCAATGTCGGCTGGGATCGGCTCCAGCCCCCCCGCGACCCCTAACGGGATAAGCGGTTGCAGATGAGAGAGATGAGAGATGAGATGAGAGAGATGTTAGCAATTTTAAGTATAATATATTAAGTCATTTTAAAGCTGTACTAATCATTTTTAACAAATGGCTCAAATTATTATATATAATGTGAAGGGCTCAGTTATAGTGACAAACCCACAGAGAATTACCACCAGATATCAGTTCCTCTCTGCTCTGGCGTCATTAAACATTTACACAGACTAGTCTCATACACTGTTCATAGCTATACCTATGAAAAGTAATACAATGTAATTTGTATATATCCCACAAAATCAATTTGTATGTAATCTACGTAATTTAGAAGAGACTGGTGTTTATTCCCCGTGTGAAACAAGTCAACGTTGATTTATTTGTCATGTAACTTTCGTACTTAAGTTACGTCACTTTTGGTGTTATTTTAACCCAAATCATGACCTTTTCCAAAACCTAACTAAGTTGTTTTGTTGCCTAAACCTAACCAAGTTGTTTCCTGTGAAGATGGACATTTATTTTGAAAAGACAGGATCAAAAATGTACTTGTGCATCACATGTTGCTGGACATTTGCAGGAAAACACACAAAAAATTAGGAATAACTTTTCATAAGAAATCATATGAACCGTTGTATGTTTTAGCACTCTCAACTTCACTGTTTTGGTTGATTCATGTACTGTAGCTCTCATCAACCTAGCAGACATACAACATTTGTGACTTGAACAGCAACAACATAGAGGAGAATTTAGCTGCTCAAAAGCCAGATATTTCTTTCAGGACTTGGTGGAGACCAAAACAGAGCTAAAGGGGAGTGATTATTAGACTAAGAAATATACCTCCAAATGAATGCTAATTTTGCTCTGCATCTGCTGGATGAAGAAGCAATTGTTTGCCAACACATTCACCTTATCAACTTTTTAAGGTGATAATATGAGCATTTCTGCTCTGAGCAGCTTTGCCAGATGTACGATAAGTTTACCCTCTGCATGATCAATAATGCCAAAAGTGCCATAATGAACGATAATTTGACCATTTTGTGATGCTTACAATGATGCTGTCATATTTTAATTAATTTCCGGATAATAAAATATAGATTCTACATCTGTGTTCACGGATCTGCTCTCATGTGGCCTCTTTCCAGCCAATCATGCTTAGTGTGGGCTATGATGTTGATGAACATGACTCATGAGCACGGCTGTCGCTCTCTCTCCTCCTGTCTTGTAATATAATTTTTTAATAGTAGGCTATAAATATTGTCAGACTGATGGACTTATGGATACGTTACCCCCCCTTTTCATGCATCATGCTTTAAAAATAACAATGTGGGTAGATTTGTAGGCGTGTCAAAAAGTCGTTTAAATATGTATTTTGTAAAATTACACATTTATGCCTATTTGTTCTCATGGTTATTACTTGCTGCAGAGAACTTAGTTGCACTACTAATGAAGTCTTTTTAGATAATGCCCTACACGCACTGTTTAAAAAGCAAGTTAACACTAGCTTAACATCTGTGACCTCCAGCGGTTGATGTTCTCACCCTCCTGCAGTGATGAGGAAGTGTTTCGGGTGTGTCAGTACATTGTGACATCACTGATGGGTGTGGTCAGGGGTGAAATAGGCTTTAAATTTTCATCAATAAGAGGTCACTATAACAATTATATTCAGTATGGTGTTAAGTTACTCTTCAAGTATAACTTTATAGACAATTGAATCACTGAATGGGCTAGCAGCCCAATATAGAGGATCATATAAAAAGACTTATTACCTCAACCATGATGCATATTTATCTTAATCTAAATCAACAGTAGGCTTAAATAAAAGGTTACATTACTCAAACAATCCCATAAAACAGCATAATTAAATTTATCTGAGGCACAGTGCCAACAGACAGGTAGTCTTCTCAGTCAACTTCTATCACTGTGTACTATATACACACACACTGTGTTTTACATTCTCAGGACTGTATGTGTGTGTGTGTGTGTGGAGCTGGCATTTTGATCATGGCAGTCAGACCCTTTTCATCTCTGTGGTGTTGAAAAGGCTCCTTATTGGCCCTGACCCCACATGAAATATTGTCTTATCAGCTGGGCATGACTTGCCATAAGGCATTAGGGCTGGCACATTTCTCCGGCTCCCCTCCCTAACGATCCCCATCCACTGGAAAGAGATCACAAATACAGTGCTGTCACTCTCTGTCCGCTCTGTTTACTTGATTTCTATCTATCTGCGGTCAAAGCAAGGATGTCAGATCACGTCAGCCTCTATGGATGTCTTTTAAATATGATCATAGTTCCTACTTTATTGGACATTTCTAAGGAGGGCTGCTTCTTTTCCAGCTCCATGCACTTTAATTGTCACAAGTAACTGGATTAAATGTATATACACTCTGAGCTTTACAGTAACACAAACTGTAATAGGAACATTATAAATACAGGTGATAACTCTAATAAAAGACGACAGAAGACATAAGAAAACAAATTACCGGGTGACAATTTCCTCAGACGCTGTCACCCAAGGTTCAAATGGCAGGCACTGTGTTCTATTATTTATTGAGTTAGTTGATGAAATGTCATCTTTGATGATGTGATGTTCACAGGGAAGGCTGACGTCTAAGAAGTTTAACTGACACGCATCGGCGTAGCCTTGCCAAAAAACATGTACTCTTCTTTAAATATTGAAGGCCTACATAAGGAGGAACATGGAGTCCTTTGTGCTGCCTGTCATTATTATACACATGTCGACTGCTGTAAATTAATTGGATGGATATGCACTCTTTTTTGTATGCTGATTAAAGGAAATGGGTTACTTTTCCTGTGCAGTTTTTGCATTCACCGTTTCCCAGAAACAGGCTGATATTAAACAGATCACTATTGTCCTCATGTGCACCACTTTTTATTGCACTGGTTTTATGTAGTGTACATTATTTGCACTACTATAAAGTTGCATATGCAGTATAGCTGCATATCAATGTATTTTAACTGAAAAACAGAAATATGCATCTATTCATCCAGCTCAATAAATTAGGACTGTCAATTGATTAAAGTATTAATCACAATTAATCGCCCAATTGTCCATAGTTAATTGAAATGAATCACCCATTTTTTTATCTGTTCAACATGTACCTTAAAGGGAGAGGTGTCAAGTATTTAATACTCTTATCAACATGGGAGTGGGCAAATATGCTGCTTTATGCAAATGTATGTATATATTTATTACTGGAAATCAATGAACAACACAAAACAATGACAGATATTGTCCAGAAACCCTCACAGGTACTGCATTTAGCATAAAAAATATGCTCAAATCATAACATGGCAAACTGCAGCCCAACAGGCAACAACAGCTGTCACTGTGTCAGTGTGCTGACTTGACTATGACTTGCCCCAAACTGCATGTGATTATCATAAAGTGGGCATGTCTGTAAAGGGGAGACTCGTGGGTACCTATAGAACCCATTTTCATTCACATATCTTGAGGTCAGAGGTCAAGGGACCCCTTTGAAAATGGCCATAACAGTTTTTCTTTGCCAAAATGTAGCATAAGTTTGGAGCATTATTTAGCCTCCTTCACAACAAGCTAGTATGACATGGTTGGTACCAATGGATGCATTATGTTTTTTAGTTTAACATGGTACCAGTAACTTTAAAACTGAGCCCGCTACAACCTAAAAAAGTTTTGTTAATTTGTTAAAGAAATGAATGGCGTTAAAACAAATTTGCGTTAACACGTTATTACCGGGTTAAGTTTGACAGCCCTGCTATAAAGCTTATGAATCTTCTAAATGTGCATCAGTTGTAAAAAAATATTGATTATTTTACTTGTTGTTGTTTTTTTCAGGCTAAATTATGAGCATTTAATATTTCATACCATCAAATATTGACTACTGCTATTACATGCCACCATAATTTTATGAAATTTGTAGTAAATGTCACAAAAATGGGCAGCAGAAGAGAGCAAAAGGCAATTGACAGGATACACAAGCACCATAAAAATTCCACAATTTACAGAGCATGATATTGTATTTTATGTTTTTCATAGGAATTTGCCCTCAGGCAACTTCACGATCCTAAAGTCTTGCACAATATGCCGGGCCTCCTCAAAGGGCATATTAGTGTTTGCTGTTGCATATTAATTTAGCATCCAGAATGACTGACTGGATACAACCCACCGTGCTCCTTTATGCCTTCTTCTCTCGCCCTGGAGGGGTAATATCGCAGGATTACGAGTCCTGTGTGTTATATTTATACATCCCCCTTCTACTCCTTTTTATCTCAAGCAATTATGTCTTTCACCCCATCAATCTGTCACTCAACATCTACTTATACCCACCACTCTGTTTTGCCGGGAGACTCGTCTGTTCCTTCGCTGCTAAACATTTGACTTTTTTGATCAATCCTCATTTGCTTTTCCCGCTGATGATCAGCTGTGGATTGAAGAACGGAGAGAGAACTGTTAACGCCACTGGAAACCCAAATCCACTATAACCTTCCAACTATGTAATTTAGGGTCTTATATACGTAATAGTAATCATCTAAAAAGATTAGATTTAGAAATTAGTTTCAATTCAAATTTGAAATATTGTCGTTTACGTATTTGTAAACTTTCCTGATATTGGGTTTGAATTGGGCAAGGTTATGCTCGGACATTTATTATGAAAATTACGCAATTAATTCCATGTACCAGTCATTTAAAAATGCATGTCAGTTGTCCCAATGCAACTCGTTTCTACGTAACTTTTTGCAATTAGCTAGCTCAGTGATTTTTAAAGTGGGGGCCAGGGTGCCTCAGCAAATTGGAGGGAAGATGAGGCACATCATATCATATATATATATATATATATATATAAAA
>CAKAOH010014036.1:2546-19647 GCA_916701665.1 Sebastiscus tertius | reverse complement strand
TCTAACAATATAACATATCGGAACCTCATTTGCCATGCCCATCCTTCTAAACATCATTCATCACATCATGAGCTGTCGGTGTTGACCTTAAACGGTCTCCGCCTGCCACGAAGCTGCTCCTGAAATTTAACTAGCTAGCTTAGATCCTAGCATCAAGTTAGCTAGTGCTAACTCACAAAAAAATGGACACGTTTTTGAAAATGACAAGACCTGACGAGTAGACACGCACGCACGCACGTACATAAATATTACGCGTCGAAAAAGCAACGTTCTTTTTTTTTGGAATGAGGTTGATTTTCTGAGCTTTCACATCGCTAATAAAGGCATCAACCAATCACGTAGTGTGCGTTGCGCCTATATTTACGAAACAACACCACGGAGGCTGTGTTTTAAAGACTCTGCTGAAAGAGTAACATTTCCCTTTTTGGCGCTATTAGCCAAAAGCTACATTCAGCATTTACATCATGCTCAACAGACTCATTGAAGAGTTATTTTTTGCCATGTTGACGTGCCTCCATATGGCTGTACAGGTGTGAAGGGAGAATATGTGAGGAATCTATCACTACTGTACCGCAGCGGCGCTAGTTATTTTTGTTTGTCCCGTCCTCTTTGGTGGAACACGGGGGGCTCGGGGAGCGCGCTGAGCGGAAAATATGCGAGCTGGAGGATCAATGGAGAAACGCATAAAATGTGCATGTGCATAAAGGAAGACAAACCGCAAACAAAAAAAACACACACACACACACCTACACATCACAAGCGCACACACACACGCATGCAAACATTATAAATACACGGCATAAGCCCAGGTGGATTTGGTGCAAGCTGTTTTCACTGGCAGCAACCTCCCCCTCCCCAGTCCCCCCCCCCACATCCCCATCCCAGCCCTGTTCAGCAAAGCTGTCACAGCGGCAGCACTCATAATGAAGGGTAAAATATTTTATTCAGATTTATTAATTTGAAAATGAAGCATGCCTGTCGACAGAGGGACAGTTCTTCTCAATCTGTCAACGCGGAGCCACTCGGCGCTGACACCAGGATTCATTTGTCTTGTCGGCTCTGACAGTCGGATTCTCCCAGTGCTCTACGGAGAGGGATCGCCCAGGGATTTTTTGAGCTGGATAAAACACATTCCGACAAGGAACAGCCTCTTTATTAATGCAAATTAGGCCAGAAAAATTCCAGCAACAGCTACTTGGCTCCAGAGCCCTGGCTCCATTCTCTGTTATTTTTGGAGGGGGGGTGGCGGTGGTGGTAGTGTTAATAAAAGCAGCCTCGGAGTGTTTGTGAGGATAGGGCCTTCAGGAGGACCTGTCACACCGCAGCTGTGACACTCTCCACACACATGGGACCTAGACCAAATTTTGGAGCCTTTCCTGCAGTTTTAGGTGTCCTCTCCAGGTATAATATCTCACATCACGATGAGTATCTGTAACATTCAAACTGTGCTTTGTTTGAAAAAAATAAAATAAAAAAAGAATACCAGAACCAGAAGATTACAGGTGCTCTATACGCAGCCTGTTCACATTCAATAATGCGCGAGGCGTTTAGCGTACAATAAGTACGCCTTTCTTGATTTCCACGTGTCTTTTGTACGCCACGCATTCTGTACTGACTGCAATGTAAACGCATCTGCGTATAAATTGCTACAAAAAGAGTTAATGACGTAGTATAAAAAGCGAAAAAGACCACTTATGGCGGGTGGGTATAGTGAGGTGGATGGGCCCAACAAACACCGTACTTTTAAGCAGGGGACCCGTGTTCAAGACCATTGTTGACTGGTGTTTTGTTTTGTAAGTTACATGAGTGATGTTAGTCACATGACGATTGTCACAGGTTTTTTGTTGAAGTTTGTGACGTGTTTTCCATTGTTGTTTTCGTACGTGTTTTACTTAGTTTACTTACTTATTTCAAACCCAACCATGATGTTTTCCCTTACCTTAACTAAGTGGTTTTCTTGCCTAAACCGCCAACGTTTGCATGGCGTACAAATGACACACAAAAAGCTACGTACAAATGACAAGTGAAAACGCTTAAATGCGTACTCTTAACACATGGAATGTCCCTGTAATGTTGTAGTATTTATATGCCTTCCGGTGAGACCGGGTTGCTATATGATATCAAGATCATTAATATAGCAGCAAACACCTGCTGTTTTTGCTATGTAAAGATATAGAGGAGTAATGTCTACCTGAGCAGAGAATGAAGTCACTCTCCCTCTGTGTGTTTTGTTTTGCTTTATTGACATAGCCGGGCCAGCCACATATGCTTTTAGTGCATGTTTGTGCATGTGAGCGTGCCCTACTGGCTAGCTCACGGCCACTGCTATGCACCGCTCTCATACGGCGGTTACAGCTGATAACGCCGATGTTGTGGAAGCATAGCACCCACCCTCCGCCCCCCCCCCAGGTAAACATTGTTAGCTCTGTCAGCACTTTCGCCAGTGTTTGCAGACAACGTCATATTATATTTATAATATTTTATTATTCAACACGACCATTTTGGTAGAATATGACACTAGAATAGAAATGATTTAGTTTTACTTTTGGACGGCACTTTTTAGGTGGATGTTTTACTGTTATCCGGTAGTCGCTTTCAGTCCAAAATGGCGAAGGTGTAGCTTTGCTGCTGGGTGCTGATGTTACAATGGAACGAACAATTAACTTTCTCTTCTTGGCAATATACGTTATCTGCTGTGAGCTACGAGCTGTCTGGCTTGCTGTCGCCATGTTGAGAGACATTGAGCGACAATAGAAATGCTCCCAATCCCGTATTCAGCACCTTTAAAATCGTAATATATGGTTTAGAGTTTTACATTGACTCATAGCATTCCCGCAAGCATTGATTAGGGTTAACCTATTGAATTGCTTATGTCAAAGGAGTCCATATTAGTCAAACCCACTGCCCTCTATTTTCGATTCTTCTTTGCATTTGGATTTATGGATTTATTTATTTTTCGTCTCTGTGTGTCTATTTAGACCAGAGGCCAGGAGACCCACGAACTGTGGCTGACTTGTGCTTGCCTGGATGAGTGCAGGCGAGTTGTTGTTTTATTTCGCCGAGAGTCCTTTGACATTTATCTCTCTTCACCTGCTCCGTGATGGTGATTCCAAGTGACAGGGTCTCTTCTCTCTCTTCCTTCTCTGTCTTTCTGTCTGTCCTTCCTCCATCTCTCTTCCTATTGCTCCATCCCCCTCTAAGCTCGTTCTTTCTCTCTCCTCCAGACCTCGCTGAACCTTCAGATATGTGCATCCTCCTAACCCTGGCCACTATTGGCACCGCACATAGTAAATTGAAGCTGGTGTGCTGTGGGACCCTTAAAAGGGAAGCGCTGTCAGTCAGAGACATTTGACGGGAGACAGCACAAAATGGGACGGCGAGGGTGAAGACATGCATGATGGGATTGCTCCCTTATAATGTTTAGAACAGGATGGCCTTTCCAATCCTCAAATTAGTTAAATGAACGAGATGGGAAAGGAGCGCGTGCTGCCACTGGAGCTCTACTGTAATGCTCAGATTAAGGCTGGCCCACACTAAAAGATTTTTCAAATCTTAACAGATGTTGAAAATGTGAGAGACCCCACATATAACGACATGTTGTGTTAAATTTAGAGCTGTCAATCAATTAAAATATGTAACCGTGATTACAAATTAATTACACATTTTTTAAAATTGTTAAAAATGTACCTTAAAAGGGAGATTTGTAAAGCATTTAATATTCTTATCAACATGGTAGTGGGCAAATATGCTGCTTTATGCAAATGTATGTATATATTTAAACAATGACAAATATTGTCCAGAAACCCTCACAGGTACTGCATTTAGCATAAAAAATATGCTCAAATCATAACATGGCAAACTGCAGCCCAACAGGCAACAACAGCTGTCAGTGTGTCAGTGTGCTGACTTGACTATGACTTCCCCCAAACTGCATGTGATTATCATAAAGTGGGCATGTCTGTAAAGGGGAGACTCGTGGGTACCCATAGAACCCATTTTCATTCACATATATTGAGGTCAGAGATCAAGGGACCCCTTTGAAAATGTCTATGCCAGTTTTTCGTCGCCAAAATTTAGCGTAAGTTTGCAGCATTATTTAACCTCTTTGTCGACAGGCTAGTATGACATGGTTGGTACCAATGGTAACAGGTTTTCTAGTTTCATATGATGCCAGTATCTTCACTCTAACTTTAAAATTGAGCCCGCTACAACCTAAAAATTACAATTTGCTTTAATGCCTTAAAAAAATTAGCAGACAACATGATGACAGGCAAATTAACGATGTTAGTCTTGCACTACTTTGTACTGAAAATTCATGAAGGATGGATGGATGGATGAAGTCATGAGACATGTTATATAAACACTTATGTTGTTGCCACAAATCAACAAGTTGGTCCTAAATTCTGAGGTCCATCTTACTACTACTTCGTGCTTCGCGTTTTGCTTTAGCTCATGTAATGACTTTCTTCAGACAGCTTGGTACCAAATTGACTATCATTCTTTCCCACATGACTGTGTCATCGTCTGTCCTCTGGTTTCCCCACACACTGCAGGATATCCGATCATAAATATTGAACATGTTTAATATTTGCGATTTGAAATTGGTGCAGCCAGGATAGACCCCGATGGAGCAGATCGGGGGTTGAAAAAAACACATACTTGCCAACGCTTTTTTTCCTTTTTCTTACCTCAACCTGTTTTTTTGCACTAGCATGCATAATCCTTACTGTTTCCACTCGGACGACAATACAGTTACACCAAATGTTGTTTCCCGGTGGAAGAGATGGTCGCGACACAACACGGTTTGAGCTGTGCTTGCCGCATATCACAGCATGTAGCACCCAAAGTTGAGCTTTGCTCATATGCAGCGAAAAGCCATTGTGGCGTGGCACAAGCCATTGGAAATAATGTGTTTCAGAGCGCAGTGGTGCTGTTTTTGCATTGTGTCTGAAAGGACCTTCAGTGAGTGAGAGACGGAGAGAGAAATGGAGAGTACTAAGAGAAAGAAATATTCAAACAGGGGCAAAAAATTAATGAACGAATGAAAACTGATGAATATTAGCCTTGTTTATACCAGAGATTCACACAAGTTCATGCCAGAGGGGCAAATTATTCAGTTTTCTTTCCTGAGAATTAAAAGTAAAATTAAAAGTAGGCCTTTTTAACAGAAAAGTGCTGTTGCCGTGTAATATTTTTTTAATATTTTGCTATTTTCATTCATTAAAAGTCAACAGAATGCAGGAAACAAAGTCTGTGAAACTCAAATTTTCCTGGGGTGGAACCCCAAGACCCCCTGCTTTGGTTTTGAAATCCTCCCTATTTTTGATGTCTCAAGGTTGACCAATATGAAAAAATACTCTTAACATACACCTCAGGAATATCTGGCAAGATAATCTTTAGAACCATCAAAAAAACTGTCAGGAGGAGGGAATCAGGCACAAAATCGGCTCGATTCTCGTGTAGTGTGTGCCCGGCATTAGTTAATTGCTTATCCTCTGGAACAAGGTAGAGGCTGTATTTCACCCAAGCAGACAGGAGGCATCGCTTATTCCAAGTCCTCCCACTGTCAATACACTGTAACAGAGAAGGGCTTCTCTCCGGCCTCCTGCAGTGTGGGTTTACTCTTGCTGGAAGATAGATGTAGCCCATATGTAACCACCACAGACTACTTCTGAGAGGCTCCATTGTGGCGCACACTGCTGCAAAAAATCAGAATAAAATGTCAGCTAAAAGAGGTGGCTGTTTCAATTTGTTTTTATCCTGTGCACTGGCCAGCTCTTATGGGAAAAGTCACCTTAATTGCAATTGGCTTCAATACTTGACCTCACCATCAGTTCATTAACCCGGCAATAAAAGAAGCCCTCATTCTGCCAGAACTGCACCCGGTCTGCCCATTTGAAAACCATCTCACTTCCACAGCCCCGTTTTCCCCCCAGAGTAAACGCCGGCGCTCGCCACCCACTTTATCAATTGCCTTCATAATTTTAAAAGCCTTTTTTATGTTGTTGTTTTTCTCTCATATAGTAAATGGAGCCATAATTTAATATTTTAATGCATGTTAATGTGTTGTTTAACCTTCTAGCAACAATCAGGCGTCTCTAAAAGGTTAACCTTGAACGTGAGCCAGTGCAGACAGCAGCACAATAACGCGTCAATCTTTGAAAAACATCTCTGTCTAATGGATTAGTGGTTGATTGCACAGCCCCATCTCGAGGTAGATGCCGTATATATTGGATAGGCATTAAAACGAGCATTTCTCAATTTTCTCGCTGCCGGCCCTCAGGGTCAATGGATCGCTAGGGCAACAAAACGCTGAGTCAACGCTTGCCTCTTAATTTATCTTGGGGTTTGATTATAGCTTCATTTAAGTCTCCAGCAGCCCACCAGCACAAACATTAAACAGGTTGGATTTAAAAGAAAGCAGGGGTCTCTTCAGAGTTCAGTTAAGAGATCGTTTTCTTTTTATAATACCTCCCTGGTTAGAGTATAAGATATTGTGAGAACAAGCCAGCCCTGCACTGACATGAGAGGTAAACAATATTGTAAGAAATATGACAGGTGGCTTAAAAAAAAGTGAATGAGAGAAAGGGCATGCAGCCACTGGAGTGTGAAGGGTAACTAGACTGTCAGTAACCTTTATGTGATGGGCTGACATTGTATCTATCATATTAAGGATTGGTCAAGTGGAAAAGCACTGATCAGGCAAATGTGTGAGTCACTGCACTGTACGTCTAATTATCCCGTTTGAGGCAGTTTAAAGGGATAGTTCAGGGGTTTTGAAGTGGGGTTGTATGAGGTGCTTATCCATAGTTAGTGTATTACCTACAGTAGATGACGGTCGGCACGCCCCCCAGTTTGGAGAAACAGACAGGAGTACCAGCACAGAAGCAAATCAATGTACTGCTGTGGACGGGGGCAGCAGCAAAACGTATTTTAGACACCTAAAAGAAAGGCTCACCTAATAAAAACAATATCAGTTTAAGGGTACGCTATATTTAGAATATTTTCACCGCTTTACCATGAGACAGCCCTTTCCAACGGGGAACTGAAGCTGTTGTATCCATCTATGCTCTCGCCAAAGCCACCAGACTCCATTGAAAAAAACTGTAATTTTACCTCGCAGAACACGGGAGTTGCTGATCTACCGCTCGATCGGTTAGTTTGTTTGTGCTATTGTGCTGCTTTGGTGAATCTGAACTAACCGAAGTCCCAGAACACCACAAACAAACAAATGAATCGAGGCAGCGGTAGACTACTCGTTAGAGTGACTGGACGTCCTGAAAAATTTGGTACAGTCCCAAATTAGGAGCAGTTGTCCTGAATCCCAAATGCTGTTCTGTTTGTCCCGAAAATTAGACTAAACTTGAGTTTTGATTAGTTATAGCCTAATAAAACATTAAATACTGATAGTTGTGTTATTTTGGTGTTGACCACAGGCAGGAACTGAATGTCCATAGCCCACATGAATGATGGCAGTTTTTTTTTCACCTGGTACAGTAGCTTAGTGCTGTGAATTGATAAACAACTATGTATAGTGGCGATGCATAGCATAATGTTGTTGAATTAAAACATTTACAGACTGAAATTAAACCATCCATCGCTGACATGGAGGCCAGTGTCCCGGGACCTGGTGAACATGCAACAAAAAAAACATCAATGTTACTGCAGGTACTGGGAAGCGTAGGGATCATTGCTGCCTCACTAGATCCAAACAAAGCGTTTTACAAAGTCTTCAGGAAAGAATACTACTATAATTATTACTACTGTTCATTGATACTGATTGCAATGTACTGGAGGCCACGCCCACCACGGCCACGTGACCACACCCACCCCTAACTCCCCTGACCTGACTGATTTCACCCATTCTCACCTAGTCACAATACTACTCGTCACTAAATAAAAGTAATCATAGGACTGTAACAGGTTACAAAGTAAGGTGTTACTTGGATAAAACATACTTTAATTTGAATGCAATAAAATGTTCATTTCAATATAATAAATAAAACCCTGTTGTATAACAAAGTAACTGTGTTAGCCAAAGTAGCTCTGTTTGTCACAGGAGTACTTTATCTGTCTATCGGCTGGTTGTTGTGTCCCAAGTTTCCTCAGTTTATCCACCCGTCCTCACATCTGTCTTTATCCTCGTTGTGCGAGAAGCATGTGAGATGCCTGGGATACACTGCTGTGACAGTGGTTGAGCAATGGGCCTGTCTTGTTCTGGGGCCCCTGCTGAAGCACAGTTCCTCTTTGTTCTGTGATGTATTGATCCATTCAGACCTCCTCCCGAATGTACTCCACCGGTGCTCGCTCTGCTCAAACCAGCTTGTGCGATGGATCTTCGTGTAACGCTCGCTCACACACGGCAGCGAGAAACAGAGCCGCCTCAAAAAACCCAGTCTTCAGAGACTATTTTCTACTCCGCTGTAATGACTTAGCGAGCAATTAAAATCCTGTACATTGTATTTCTTTGAGCCTTAAAACTTTTTGCTGTCCGTTATATCATCTGCATCCTTAAAAGACTTAATGGTTTGTACGGAAGAATGAATGACTGTACAGGCAGATCAATTGATTGTCTCTTCCATGTCTCCCATTTTTTAATTTATATCAAAAACACTGGTAATACTGAGGCTAAAGAGTCACCTCCTGCTTTTTTTCATAATAGTAAGCATCTGCTGTCACTGCTGTACATATATGCTGTGTTGTATGTTTGAAAACAGAGTGGACATGGAGCGCCCATGCATTTGTTTCTCGGTCCAAACGTATTAGAATCAAAGAGAGGGTTATGTGTATGAATCCGTTTCCATTAGCGCTGCCTCCACACAGGCCAGAAGCCGTGCAGGATGAAAGGGAGGATTTATCTGCACAGCCTCATCACATGGTGTGACCCGAGGCCTGGAGCAGAAAGGTCTTTCTCTCAGGTGCCATGGAAACCAGCCCACCACTGGCTGCTTGTCCCGTCGTCCTCCAGTCGCCCTCTGTGCTTTTTCCTGTATAGATATCTGGCAATTGCTCTGTGGAGGATTCTCAGGCCTGTTGAATGTCTGAGTTGGTTTCCAAAGACATTTCTACTTCTACTGACGTGCTACAGAACTGAAATCTCAAGTATAATGTACCTTGAGAAACTACCAGTACACTGTGGTAGTGTGCTAAGTGACTAACACACTTCTTGTGATGGCTCTCTCAGTCTCCTCTCTCGCAAAG
Organism: Sebastiscus tertius; assembly: GCA_916701665.1. Classification (NCBI taxonomy): domain Eukaryota; kingdom Metazoa; phylum Chordata; class Actinopteri; order Perciformes; family Sebastidae; genus Sebastiscus; species Sebastiscus tertius. The sequence continues at coordinate 10,446 of CAKAOH010014036.1, read as the reverse complement.
AGAGAATTTAAGTCAGTGAGTCCAAAGAATGTTTACTTTTTCTGTAAAACCACAATCCATGTATGGAAGGCCAAACATGACTTATTTGGTAAACTGAGTAAATAAAATACAAATAAATTGAGAAATACATAACGGAAGACGCGCAGGTTGGGTAAATTGGCAACGCTAAATATCCTGTATGTGTGAATATGTTTATCTGTGTATATAATACCCCACCTGATCCCTGATCAGTGCAACCATTGAATGATCTGAATGTGAGGGATCAGCATGAGTCTGGGCAGAAGTGAACGTAGTCACCATGACGTCACCCATTGGTTTGTGGACTACCGTTTTGAAGCCGAGAGTTTGTTTTCTTGGCTGTTGCCATCTTGGTTTTTGCAACCAGAAGTGACACAAGAGGGTGGAGCTAAGTAAAACTGAACGCTGAATAAGACATTTTTAGGCGACCAAAATGTTACAATTAACTTTCATGAACTGAAAACACATTGTGAAAGGGTTAAAGTTCTAAGTAGAGCTGTCAAAGTTAACGCAAATTTGCTTTAACGCAAATAATTTCTATAAAGCTACTTGTAAGTTTTAGGTTGTACCGGGCTCAGATTTAAAGCCAGAGCGAAGATACTGGCATCATATTAAACTATAAAACCTAAGGAATGTCACACTAGCCTGTGTCAAAGGAGGTTAAATAATACTCCAAACTTGTGCTAAATTGTGGCAAGGAAAAACCGGCATGGCCATTTTAAAAGGGATCCCTTGACCTCTGACCTCAAGATATGTGACTCAAAATTGGTTCTATAGGTACCCTGGAGTCTCCCCTTTACAGATATGCCACTTTATGATAATCACATGCAGTAATTTGCAGTTAATCGCAATTAACTACGAACAATCATGTGATTAATTGCGATTAAATATTTTAATCAATTTTAATTCAATCGATTGACAGCCCTAGTTGTAAAACAAAAACACGGACAACTCCCAGACCAGAAAACGCCATGGTAGCGACCTGTCAATCATAAGATAGCCACGCCCTAAAACATACCGTGCAAACAAAGTGTTTGTGATAGCCGATATAAAGTTATTAGCTACCTAGCTAAACTGTTACATAAACTAAACTGCTTAAAGTTATTCTTCTTCTGGTGTTTTTTGCAGTTTATAGACAGCTTCAGGTGCATTACCACCCCCCTCTGGACTGGAGTGGGGCTGAACCCGATTTGCATGCAGTCCGAGAAAACCAAAGACAAACGCAATCAGATTTATGATGTGGCTAACAGAGAGACGCATTTATGTGACTAAGTGTAAACAAAAGTTTATTAAACTGCGTCTGGATTTTAGCCAGATAGAAAACACTTAAAATGACAAGTGTAAATGGGGCCTAAGTGTCCTGTGATAGACTGGCACCAAGTCTACAGTGTATCTGACCACACAGGCTCCAGGCCCCTGGCATTTTCCTCATGTTTACTATGCTGTGACTAAGATCAGCCGATAATAAAGTTGGGACATAAAGGTGTGGCTGCTGCATACTTAAGGTAAACAGATTAGTCCCCTAAAGAAATTGTGAAATGGAGGCAATAAATAATATCCTGTTGAATTAATTAATTACAGAATTAATTTATTTCTCTTTTCCTTTGTAGACTTTCTGTAGTCAGTCAGTTTCCAGTTAGGTTTTGTCCACTGAGCAGCACCAGTGCCCTGGAGGATCCACAGTGCAGAGGTGTGAGGGACAAAGCTGCTGTTCTGTGCTACACCTGGGCGTCACATTTGCCACTGCTGCTCGAATCAGCCCTTTGTTACTTTTAATAACTGTGACTGCATCACAGAATCCCACTAATGTGGATGGTACTACGGCCTGGGAAATTAGTGTATTCAGCACCGCGCCACATAATATATCGCTTATGTCTCCGCTGCAAATTAAGCATTTTACAGGACCTCTATAAGCATTTCCTGTTTTATCACTAGTGAGTGGCTGATCATACATCAGCCTGGCAATGAATGGACCAAGATCACTGCCAGCTCTGTGATTTGTTTGCCTTGCCATGTAGCCCTGAAAGTATCAGCATATATTTAGATTTCTAAATGCCCTGCTAACGTAACTTAGCAGATGTTGGGGAGTCATATGGATGTTGGTGTAACAGAGACCCCCTCAGGTATTCTCATTATTCTACTACAGAGCAGATGGCAGGGAAACTTACCACACTTACCATTATCCATCATACATATTCTGCTCCCAATTTACATAGCTGGTGCTTCACAGGAGCTCCTACAGGGAGGGTACCTAGCTCCAGGATTGTACTGCAGCTCCACCTGAGGCTTAGGAAGACAGTCTGAGATGTCACTGCCACTGCACCTCAAACTCAAATATGCTAATAGTTGTACAGAAGAATTCCAATGGGTGCGTCCCAGTTGTATGTTTTGAATTGCGAGGAAGAACAATCTGCAGCGTGATGATTTTTAAATAGTTTAATATCAATCAGGACATGTTTTACTATGAAGCAGCCTTAATAAGATGGTAAACTAGTGGCTTTTATTGTATTTTGGGGTGTTTGCATATACAGACTGTCACTTATCAGGACCTCAAGTTTCAGAATTGATGCATTTACATGAGCCTTTCAAACTCAAATTAGGAAACAGCATTTTGTGATTTAAAGACCCTGAAAACCCTGAAAATTTTCTCAACCAGCTTTTTACTATGAGCCATAAGCTCACACTTCTCGACCAGAGTTGGAACAGTTTGGGTTATTTTAAATGAGACTTTTCTGTATTTGTGTTTTTGTCTGTGCTCCTGTAGAAGTGGGTGAGCCCACGTTGGAACAAGATGATGTCATGATGTCATGATGTCATGGACTGAGCGACGTCTGAATCAAACTCTTGCAAGAATTTTTTCTCTCTTAAAGGTACAGTGTGTAGGATTTGGTGGCATTTAATGTTGTGGTTGCAGATTGCAACCAACTGAGTACCCCTCCACTCACTCCTCCCTTTCCATGACTGCGGTAACGTGAGCCATTGAGTGCAAAACCGTGGTAACGCCGTTCACCTCGCTCAGAGGCCATCCTTACCATAATAACACTACTTTAGGAGCAACGGAAGTCAGACGGTGGCTGGCGGTACCACGGTTTTGCACTCTGCAGCTCACGTTACCACAGTTTCACAAGCGTGTAGGAGAATACGGTGGCCCTCAGGTGACGTAAAAATGCGAAAGTCTCTCTCTAGAGCCAGTGTTTGGTTTGTCCGTTCTGGGCTACTGTAGAACATGGTGGAGCTACATGGTGGACTCTGTGAAGAGGACCCGCTCCCTATGTAGATATGAAGGGCTCATTCTAAGCTAACGAAAACACCATGATTCTTAGTTTCAGGTGATTAAACATGAATGAAAACATAGTTATTAATATTATATTCACTTTCTGAAAATAGATCCCTTGAAATGTTACATGCTGTTCCTTTAATAAATAATACCCCAGGATACATATCCCTGCCAAAGACTGTATATAAGAAGTGGACGTAGTCACTGTGACGTCACCCATTGGTTTGTGGACTGCTGTTTTGAAGCCTCAAGTTCGGCATTTTGGCCATCGCCATCTTCTTTTTTTGCAACCACAAGTGACACGAGACGGTGGAGCTAAGTATAACCGAACACTGAATAAGACATTTTTAGGCGACCAAAATGTTACAATTAACTTTCACGAACTGAAAACACACTGTGAAAGGGTTAAAGTTGTAAGATGAAAACAACTCCCAGACCGGACGATGCCGTGGTAGTGACCTGTCAATCACAAGGTAGCCACACCCTAAATCATCCCCTGTTTTATGATCTATTAGACTCTAAATGGGACCATAATTTACTAAATAAACATCATGCTGTATTGAAGAAGACTCATGTTTACAATGTTTACTGAGGTAATAAATCAAGTGAGAAGTAGGGTAGCTTCTTCATAGACTTCTATACAATCAGATTTCTTTTTGCAACCAGAGGAGTCGCCCCCTGCTGGCTATTAGAAAGAATGCAAGTTTAAGGCACCTCCACACTGGCTTCACTTTCCTATTCCCTGCCAATGGTTTTATGTTCTGTCACCGATCTACAGGTGGTGGTAACTCGCCAAGAAATGAAGACAGCTATGAAGTAAACATGGATGTCAACAATAAAGTTTTGAAAATGGTAAAAAAAAAAAAGAAAAAAAAAAGGGGCACCTTTAATGTTTCAAAAAAATGTGTAAAATGTGAAACCTAGTTTCCAGGTGCTTTAAATCTTTTGAACATGAACTGTGTGTCATTTCATTGCATTTCTGACCAATGCACTGATTCAGATGGGCATCGCTTACAGAGGGAATTTTATTAATGCCAAAATGAATTCATAACAAGGAAAATGAGGTCGCAGGTAGCAGCCATCAACACATTTAACTGGTTTGATATTAAGCTGCTCACAATGAAACACTGTGCCACTCTCGAGCATTTACATACGCTCCTTATTATGTGTGTCACACATGTATACATCCAGGCTGGTGATTTGCACAGCACCGTTCATACTTTTAGTTCCACACTGGAGCTTTATTTTTTTTGTTTGCCCCTCCTCCTCCTCCTTCTCCTCCACCTCCCTCTGAATGGCTCTCAGTGGCGGAGGGGAGCAGCGGCAGTGAGGCAGCGCTGGGCCTGAAGGGCACTTTTCAGCCTGGCCAGACACACTCGGGCCTTGCTGCTTGGCTGCGCAACATGGGTCACCGCCTTACATTAGGAGGACCCTGCCAAAGTCAGCCAAGCGGAGCCCTGCAACATACCTGGAAATGAATGAACAAAAGTCGATGTTCCTACTGCCTATACTGCAACAAAAACAAGCATGTTTGATTTCTGTCTAGAATACCACGTGTGATGTCAAAATGAAATATTAGTATCACAAAACATAAGGTGTCTCATCAGTGGATGGATTTTCCCTCTGCCATAAATCTACGATCTCATTTATCTTTCTAATAATTATAACAAATGAAGGCCAGTGGTTTTGATTAGTGTACCTTACTATCTTGGCACAGGAATGAGATGGCCTCCTGTGGAGCCCGTGGGTGCTCTGGCTGAGGTCAGAAAGGGGAGACTAAAAGCAGACCTTATGTGTCAGCCACTGTTATTTATTTGGAGTTCAGGCTCGATTCATCACCCTGTTGCCACTCTCCATACACCACCATACCACCCCTGCCTGCTTGGGAAGGAAGGCAGCATCTCCCAGCTTCTCCCCTCTCTCTCTGCATCCCCACCTTTACAGTCCAATGATCGACGTTTCACGAGAGGCACCTCAAGGTGGGGCTAAATGGTCTTATATTCCCAATCATGACGCGTGGGCGGAGTCTGGGTGCTCTTTTGCTTTTGCTATGCTGCTGTTGCTGCTGCCTGCCCACCAGCCTCTGTACTGTATATGACAAAAGCAAAAAGGGGGATGGAGTGAGTGAAATAAATCCACACTTCTTTATTCCTCGCAGCCACTTTTTTTTTTGGGGTGGAGGAAGAAGAGGAGGAGGAAGAAGAGGGGGGTTTGGATCAGTGCGAGAAAAACGTGTTCATGTTCAGTAGTAGAAATCAGCAGCCTATCTCTCTCTCTCGCTGCTTTTACGCACAGCCCTTCTCCAGTGGAGGCAGTTCAGATCAGATTTCACATTCAGCTCCGACCAGCTGAGAGAGAGAGAGAGACAACCAGAGAGAGCAGAGCAGAGAGAGCAGAGGAGGGCTCGTATCTCCGCTTTCCTTCTCCGATACCTCCGCCAGAATAAAAAACCCTGCGAGGAAACAACCGGGTGGCGCAAATATATATAAAAACAAAACACCACCAGGATTTTCTTCTTCTTTTTTTATGTATTTTTGCAGGATTTCAGCAGCGAGAGCGCCACAGAGAATTAGATAAGAAGAAGAAGAAGCAGAAGGAGAAGAAGAAGCAGGAGAAGAGATGGACGAGCAGACCCGGTTGATGCACTCTCACTCGGGGGTAGGGGTGGTCGGAGGCATGGCAGGACACCCCGGCCTGCCGCAGCACATGCAGGACAGCACCGGAGGAACCGACGGAGACGGCAGGAAACAGGACATTGGAGACATTTTACAGCAAATTATGACCATCACGGATCAGAGTCTGGACGAAGCCCAAGCCAGGTAAAGATACAGCCTCGTCAGGAGGAAGGAGGAGGAGGAGGCGGCAAAACTAGATATTTAAAAAAAAAAAAAAAAAAAGAAAGGGAAAGAAAAATACGAAAATATATATATTGAAATTTCTATTTTTTTTACAACACAGCGCGGTGGAGGTGGAGATGGGACTGTGTTGCACAGCTTTGCGCAAAAAGCCGACAAAAAGCAGTGGAAAACAACGATGGCATGCGTTCAGATCACTAGTTTTTGCTTCACATTTAAAATAAGTAGCTCATCAGAAAGGAAATAAAAAGTGCATGAATGTTGGTGTGACATGCCAACGTGTCGCACACGGAGAGGAGATTTGAAAGCACTTATTTATTTCTTAATAAATAGAGTCAAGGTTGCATTCAGGAGAAAAAAAGAAAAAAAAATATTTTCTAAATGTTGAAATGTAATTACTGAGTAATAATGCAACTTTCTCACTTTTAATACACCGTGTTGTGTAATCCACTTTAAATTAAGTTAAGCTAACAGAAGTTATACACTTCAAATTATTGATAAAGTTGGTCCGAATTTTTTTTTTATTATTTTTTTTTGGACAGATGAAGCTGCATTTTGAGTTTTAGCAGTTTATATAAATGGATATAGCTGCAGCACATGTGTACATATATTTTTTTATTATTATTGTACCTGTAATTGTACTGCAGCATTTATCTAAAATGTAAAAAAAAAATAAAAATAGAATTGATAGTATAGGAAGCCTTGTTGTCCAATAATTTAGAGGTTGAATAGGTTTTTAGATATAATCTATGTTTCTGTGGCTTCTCTGTTGCAGGACACACGCTCTGAGCTGTCTCAGAATGAAGCCAGCTCTTTTCAATGTCTTGTGTGAAATCAAAGAAAGAAAACAGGTCACATGTGTACATATATAATTTGTATTAATTTATTTAAAAAATGGTTGTATTATTTGTGCCTGTAATTGTACTGTAGCAGTTCTCTAAAAAGGTAAAAAAAAAATTAAATAAAAAAAAATTTACAAATGGTAGTATAGGCAGCCTTGTTGTCCAATAATATAAAGGTTGAATAGGTTTTAGATATAATATATGTTTCTGTGGCTTCTCTGTTGCAGGAAACACGCTCTGAACTGTCACAGAATGAAGCCAGCTCTTTTCAATGTCTTGTGTGAAATCAAAGAAAAAACAGGTATGTTCACCTTCATTCTGCACTATAATAAGAGAACTGTTGTTGTCCACATGCTGTCTACACGACTCTTAACCAGCTTCTGCACACAGTGTTTTTCACTACTGTAGCTAGGAAAAAAAAAACAACCCAAAGAGGCAGCAGCTCTGTGTGGGCTATTTTATCACCAAAAGGGTAATTTGCTATTCAGCCTCAAATTCACACAGGAGAGAAACCTGATGTGGGATATTCAGTCACAACACAATTCACCATATAAATTTCACTGACATGCAAGACATGTGTTTCCTCCTGTAGCTGCAACTATTTCACAATAGGAACTGTGGACAATTACCTCCGAGCAGTCCTTATCAATTATGGTGTCAAAATATGAATGAGGGCTTTTTTTGATGCTATTGTGGAATAATAGAGAGTATTGAGCAAAAAAAAAAAAATTGTCACGAGCACAGTTGATGTCTCCCCTTGTGAGTTAACTGTCAAGTCTGGTGAATACGTCTCTTTCTATTCGGTATTGTGTCTCTCTATTAAAGCGCTTGTGAGGGAGCGTGTCAGCAGAATAATTGCTGGGAGAGAAAATAACGGTAACATAGGAGGCGTAAGTCATGTTTCCAAA